>OZ038516.1:70787776-70855276 GCA_964036315.1 Acanthosepion esculentum
ATGGCTACATCAAGCAATTTCAACTGTAAAATAATGAGACCTAGCTGCCAATCTAGTACTGCACTTAAATTCATAAAACTTAGGTATCATAGATGAAATTTCATCAGAAGAATTGCCATGAAAATATTTATAGACAAGATACAGGGGAGGTACATTATGGCAGTGGGAAAATGATTGAAGGCAAGATGTCAAAAATATTTGCAGATTCTTATAAATATATTAGCAGGAGCAACAGATGTGGCAGCCTTATTCAAAGCAAGAACGAATGGTAGACATATAAATATGTAAGATTCTGGTCAGAAAGATTGTCTAGGATGACACAGTGAACCAAATTTTCTAGCAATAGACATAGCAATTGATTCAATATAATGTTATTCTAAGAAGGCACAATGAGTTCCTCTGTTAGAGGTTAGCATCAGCCATGCCGACGGAAAGTAAAAAGGGTTTTCCTTCTATTGGAGGTTAGCATCAGCCATGCTGACAGAAAGTAAAAAAGGGGTTTCCCTCTGTTGGAGGTTAGCATCAGCCATGCTGACGGAAAGTAAAAAGGGTTTTCCCTCTGTTGGAGGTTAGCATCAGCCATGCTGACGGAAAGTAAAAAGGGTTTTCCCTCTGTTGGAGGTTAGCATCAGCCATGCTGACGGAAAGTAAAAAGGGTTTTCCCTCTGTTGGAGGTTAGCATCAGCCATGCCGACGGAAAGTAAAAAGGGTTTTCCCTCTGTTGGAGGTTAGCATCAGCCATGCCGACGGAAAGTAAAAAGGGTTTTCCCTCTGTTGGAGGTTAGCATCAGCCATGCCGACGGAAAGTAAAAAGGGTTTTCTCATATGATTAAAAGAGAGCAGTTTCTTTTTGGTGGCTATATCCTAATTTTGTGTTAGACACTTGTGAGAGGATGCTTCCCACTATAATCTTGGCCTTTTTAAGTCCAGGATCAACCAATATCTGTCCTACAGACATCTCATAATACGCTCTTTGCACCCCCAGCTATGGGTTAAATAACAGGCTATACTAGAACAGTGCTTCTCAAAGTATCTGTTATGGCAGGCCGGCATTTTTTTTTCTCAATGTGTCACATACCTGTAATATTTCGTGGTAATATTAATTTATACCAGAAACGATATATATAATTAATATAATAAAAGTTGACTATTTTTTATCCTCTATTTATTTTGCAAAAAATAATTCAATATCAAAACATAAAAAGCAATAAAAAATAAGCAGTTTATTAAGACAAAAACAAAAATTATATACCCTTAATCTTTACTCGTGTGAAAGGTGAGCCTCCTTCATCTTTGTCAGTTTATCCAGTTATGGTTCAATTGAGGACAGTGCCACACGCAATGGAGAACGAATGTTCATATTATTTGTGTACTTTGCCTTAATAACACTCCTGGCTGAGAATCCAGTTTCACCGGGGTATGTTAAAGGAAATGGGAGAAACCTTCATTTGAAAGCAAAATGTACCAAGTTTAGTATGAAAGAACAAATTCTGATGGCCCTGGTTCAGACAATGTACCGTTTGGCTGTCATCTAACAATTCTAAAAAAGATTTCCTTAGCATGGCCTGGACACTGGCTATGTACCGGTAGCTGATAGTTTTCATAGCGACATTGGTCCGCAGACCCCCACTTTGAGTAGCACTGTACTAGAACATCTATCCTTGGTTGGCATCCAGCCTAAAAATAGGAAATCTTTGAATTTAAAACTGATTGTATATGGAGCCTGCAACTCCAACTCATAAAACTTTACATGGAAACAACAGCAGCCACACATAATGTGGTGAGGCTGTGGCTCGAGGTTTCACAGGAAAGATTCATTATACAAAATTAGCAGAAGGAAGTGAAGGAGAATTGAAACTAGTGCATAGACTGAACAGTAATATGGCCGACACGTTTTTTCATCAAATATGATGACAGTTTCAATTCTCCTTCACTTCATTTTGCTACCCTCCCCCTCTTATTTTGTATTAGTGACATGTTTCGACTTTTGAGGACTTCATCAGACTAAAGTGATGCTTATATTGATTAAATATCTGATGTTGTTATAACAGAAGAAATGTGAGATGTTATAAGAGACCGGGACAGAAATCTACTGTTGATGACCTTGCAATGAAACGCCTTTCTAGACATTTTGTTCTTAGTAAATTTCTCTTTGACTTAAAGTAGCAGTTTTTAAATCAAAATTAAGGTGAGACTCATTACAATGAACAACTAATGCATTGAGTGTGTTATTTTGCGATGATAATTTTAATTTAAAAAATGCTACTTTATTAAAAATAATAAAAAAACATTATTAAATGATATTGGCCACAAACACATACTTAAAAAAAAAAATTATCTGAAAACTTCAGCGTCTCCTCTCCTTCATGCGCATGTGTAACATCAACGTAAACATCACTTTAATCCAAAGTCCAAAAGGAGGAAAACTGTTCTTGATATATTAAAAAATAGCTTGTTTTCCCATACATAGATTTTTATATCTATAGATATAGACTGAGATATTTCTGAAGAGAGAGTAATAGATTAGACAAAGGGAAGCAATTCTTCATCTCTTCTTGAATTACCTCCCTTGAGAGGAAACCAGCTGGCGTATTGCCCTTAGATGTTGGCTGATTTTTCATATTGCATACAAATTGTTCCCTTTGCTTCCTTTCGAAGGAGGAAGTTTTTTCTGCTTTTGGTCATTGTGGAACTGCGAATATGAGTTTTTTTTCGTGGTTTTGTTATTTTTATCTGGTACAGTGTAACCCGGATATAAGAGACCCGGATATAAGATAAACCCGAATATAAGATATATTTTCTCTGGTCCCAAATTAGAGCCTGTGTTAATAAAACAAAATAGACCAAACCCGGATATAAGAGTCTTCTTTTCTGGTCCCGACAACTCTCTTATATCCGGGTTACACTGTATTATCTTTTAATCTTTCAAGTATCTCTGATTTCAGATGAAAATTTTATTTCATTTCCATTTTACATTATTTTAGGTAGTGAATTTCTTGCATGAACTGTTTGCAAGATATGGCATACCAGATACCATATTATCGGATAATGAGACACAATTCACTGTAAAAAATTACAAGACTTTTGCAACTTGTTCTCTGTGGATGTAGCAGTGACTTACCTCGGCGCCCCAAAAGTGCCAGAGCTGCGTGTATGTTTGGCAAGGAAGTGTGGAGATGGCAAGTCGGTGAGCTTCGGACGGACGGTGAATTGGGCAGCACTTTGTGCTGATGGAAGTGTTGGTGTCACTTGTAGCCATTTTTATTGGCTGGATCTCGGTGCTCACTGGCTGATGGCTGGGTCAGGTGCATAAAAGCATGGTACGCTCATTCAAGAGGGGGTTGGGTTTTCACTTCTGACGGGGAGTGGTGCTCAACTATTGCTGATGCGAACATGTTCGTGAAGAAGCTTAGAGAATGGTAACAACAAGGAGCTGAAATAGCTTGTGTAAAAATTGGTTGGATGCACACACCAACAGAAAAAGAAAGGAAAAAAGTTAGAGCAAGTCCAATAGGTCCACTAAAAGAAATCCACACTTCTCATCCCGACCTCCAATACACCACTCACCGTCCAAAGTGAAAAGCAACCACCCATTAAATGAGCATACTATGGTCTTATGCACCTGCCAGCCAGCACTAAGCCAATGAGCACCCAGAATCAGCCAATGAAAATGGCTACAAGCGACACCAATACTTCCATCAGCACAAAGTGCTGCCCAATTCACTGTCCATCTGAAGCTCACCGATTTGCCGTCTCCAAACTCCCTTGCAAAACATACATGCAACTCTGTCTGTTTTGGGTTGCCAATGTAAGTCACCGCTAAACTCTCCCCTGATCTCCTTATTACAGCTGATGCATCCTGGGGCAGGTACTCTTTCGAAGGGGAACAACACGAATCTTGTTCTCAGACAAACTACAGCCTGGAGTGTCATCGGGTGCTCCAGGATTGGTCTCTGAAATGCTGGTATTGGAGTAAATCACCGGATGAACTTGATTTTAAATATACAAATCGTTCACTCTCCTCTGTGTCACTATCAGAGTCTGATGATGGATATGATCCCAGAAAAGGGCGTAAATTCTTCACGTACAGCGGCGTTCTATTAATCCGCACCGACTGCGGACTGATCACTTGGGTTACGCAGCCCATTTTGAATTCGGTCATGCATCTACCATGTGGAGACTTTACCCAGATGATGTTCTCTTCTTTGTATGCTCTTTGAATGCTTTGCAGTGCAAATGAGGGTGTAGCATTGATGGTTCGTAACCGGTACCTATGCAGCACATCAGCCAGTGCCGTGGAAGATGAAAGACTGTCCTTGGGAGTGACATTGTGCCAATAGACTGCCTCTTGCACTGAACATTGCTTTCGGGCTGTGATGGTCTTGATACTTCTATGATTGCATTCGACAATCCCATCATTCCCAGCCGGTACATGGGCGCATCAGAATCTCAAGTCAACCCCCAGCTATTTAAAAATTTCTTAAAGTTCCTTACAAGTGAACGCAGTGTTGTAATCAGTCAATATTTCAGCTGGTGGGCACCGCTTGTAGAAAACTGATTCCAGCTGATGAATGACACTAGCAGAGTCTTGTTGACACAGTGGCCACCATATTGCAAACCGAGAAGAACCGAAATTAAAGCGTGTTGGAAAATGACCACCTCTGTAGTGGGTAATGTTCATCGCTAATCTACTGCAGGTTAATTTAACACCTAGTGTCCCCTTCTTCCAATGCACTGGTGCTGGATCACTTGACCATCAGACTTTGACAACAGATTCGAGAAGCTTTCTAGACACAAGTGGGTCAACAGACCTGGCAAAGTATAAGGTCCTCGTCACACCCGGATGGCCACTTTGGTGGTGTATATTGGTCACCTGGTTCTTGTTCAATCTACTCTCCACAATCGGGAAGACTTTTGGCAGTGGCTCTTCTCCTTGCCTATGTAAATCCAACCACCTTCATGGCACTCAAGTCAGGCAGTCTGCGCAGTTTAGACAGGATGAAACAGTGGATGAATTTTTGACTGAGTTGCATCACCTGGTAGGAGGGTCACTGCCCGAACATTGGATGGCATGCACATTTGTATCCAGTCTGCCACATGTTAAACAGCTTCTCCGAGCATCATTTAGGATGGATTCTATGATTGTGGAGCAGTTGCTGAAACCCGCAAACAGAACGGGGTTTGTGGCAATGGTCAAAATAGCATTGAACAGATTAAATGAGGAGGCACTTCAAACTTTTTTGAAAGTGTACCGATTGACACCTAACCCCAACCTAGAATTAATGTTTGCCAGAAGGCCAAAATTCGTGTTCAATAAGTTATTGCCAAGTCGAAAATCATGAATGGTTATTAAAAGCAACACCAATACTTTTAAGGTCAGCAATAAAGTATTCTTTAGAGCATACAGGAATGGAAACGAAACATTGGAAGATGGCATAATAGCTGCTAGAATTGGAAAATTGGTCTAAACTGTGAAAAGAAAAAATTCCAACATAAAAGACACCAAAATTAGCCAAAGATTAACTGATGAAAGACCTGAAGAGTTGGTTAATATGCTGACATTTCTGATGTTCCAGTACCAAAACAACTCATGGAACCAACAAGGACAATTTCAAAGAAAAGAAAACCTACCGAAGAACTAGAAGTGGAGCAAAGACGGAAACGCTACAAAGTAAAGTACGTTGGTGAACTCTCCAGAAATAAGAGGGGGGGGATGCTAATATGAGATAAAAAGAAAAAAATATATTTATTTAATAAAGTAGTAATCTCAAAAGGAGGGGATGTTGGGAATAAAGAGTACACCCGCCGGTGACTCTATGAACTCATCCGATACTATAAAGAGTACACCCCCCCCCCCGGTGACACTATGAACTCAACCAATACTATAAAGAGTACACCCACCCGGTGACTCTATGAACTCAACCAATACTATGAAGAGTACACCCCCCCGGTGACTCTATGAACTCATCCAATACTATCACGAGTACACCCCCCGGTGACTCTATGAACTCATCCAATACTATAAAGAGTACACCCCCCCCCGGTGACTCTATGAACTCAACCAATACTATGAAGAGTACACCCCCCCGGTGACTCTATGAACTCATCCAATACTATCACGAGTACACCCCCCGGTGACTCTATGAACTCATCCAATACTATAAAGAGTACACCCCCCCCGGTGACTCTATGAACTCAACCAATACTATAAAGAGTACACCCCCCCCCCGGTGACTCTATGAACTCAACCAATACTATAAAGAGTACACCCCCCCGGTGACTCTATGAACTCATCCAATACTATAAAGAGTACACCCCCCTGGTGACTCTATGAACTCAACCAATACTATAAAGAGTACAATCCCACCCGGTGACTCTATGAACCCAACCAATACTATAAAGAGTACACACACACACACCCCCCCCCGGTGACTCTATGAACTCAACCAATACTATAAAGAGTACACCCCCCGGTGACTCTATGAACTCATCCAATACTATAAAGAGTACACCCCCCCCCGCGGTGACTCTATGAACTCATCCAATACTATAAAGAGTACACACACCCCCGGTGACTCTATGAACTCAACCAATACTATGAAGAGTACACCCCCCGGTGACTCTATGAACTCAACCAATACTATAAAGAGTACACCCCCCCCCCGGTGACTCTATGAACTCATCCAATACTATAAAGAGTACACCCCCCCCCCGGTGACTCTATGAACTCAACCAATACTATAAAGAGTACACCCCCCCGGTGACTCTATGAACTCATCCAATACTATAAAGAGTACACCCCCCCCGGTGACTCTATGAACTCATCCAATACTATAAAGAGTACATCCCCCCCGGTGACTCTATGAACTCAACCAATACTATGAAGAGTACACCCCCCCCGGTGACTCTATGAACTCATCTAATACTATGAAGAGTACACCCCCCCCCCGGTGACTCTATGAACTCATCCAATACTATAAAGAGTACACCCCCCCCCGGTGACTCTATGAACTCATCCAATACTATAAAGAGTACACCCCCCCCCGGTGACTCTATGAACTCATCCAATACTATAAAGAGTACACCCCCCCCCGGTGACTCTATGAACTCATCCAATACTATAAAGAGTACACCCCCCCCCGGTGACTCTATGAACTCATCCAATACTATAAAGAGTACACCCCCCCCCGGTGACTCTATGAACTCATCCAATACTATAAAGAGTACACCCCCCCCTCCGGTGACTCTATGAACTCATCCAATACTATAAAGAGCTCCATGGTATGAGGTCATTAGTAATTGTATTCAAGTCAGTCTTTATACTAACTATACAGGTGTTACGGCAATAGCTTAAGCATTACATATAGAGAATACAGTGATGAATTACGTTATATCAAGTACGAGTGTGTGTCATAACACTAGCCTTACAATGGGAAATTATAATAATATCGGTGGGTATATATATTGACATATCAACTGTCATATCAACCGTTTCCTTATAAGGAAACATTCAGTATCTATTAACTGGGCCAGCCAGTCACTGCTTGGGAATACCAGGTATTGTAAGCTTGGATGTGCAGGTGGTGTAATAGATAATGGGTCAGAATTGTTAATCGGACAGCTAAGTTCTAATTCCCTTTGGGTTCATTTACTTATGCACTAATACTCTTGGGAAGGGTATGGATACGCCTCTTCTATCCCCCAGCTATAGGTTAATTAGTAAAACGTGTATCACAAAACCATTATTATCTCAAACAAAAAAAAAAGAAAAAGAAAATTCTTACAATCTAAAAATATTTTCTGGCTTTAAATGGCCTGTAAAGGGTTGATAAGCCATAAAAAAAACGAATCAATCAATCATATTATTATTATTCTGTGTGCCTTAATTCAGTTTGATCCCTCAGTTAAATACCAAAAACTTGAGAATAAATCCTGAAGACATTATTATTATTATTACTCAATTTCCTTCTGGGTCCCAACCAGAAACCTAAGGTCAGAAGTGACATCATATTTTCCACTGTCCATCTTTATAAACAAAAAAGAAAACAACCTACAAACACATACATATTTCACATGGATAAAACCCTTTGTAGAGTGTGAGCTGTACTTGTGAGAAGAATTATTTGTATGTCCTGAAGACATCATTATTATTATTATTGTTCTCTGTGCCAAGATTCAATCTGTTTATTTGATTAAATATAAGAACGTCAACCGAAGTCAATCCTGAAATCTAGAATTTTTATTATTAATATCGTCATCATCAAATATAAAAATAAAAAGAGTTGCAAATTGAGAATTTATTGTAAGTAAAAAAAAAAGGATCTGCCTAATTAAGCAAGTGAATTGAATGAAATAAAATCCTAGCATTCATGCAGGTATATATCCCAACTTCTGAAGCCATATTAAGTAAATCAATAGCAGCCAAAACATTGGAATAGAAACAACAAAAACAAAAAAAACAAACACTGGCCTAAAAGGATCTGCTTGACTCTCACTTAGCACAACCTTTATATCTCATAAATAATGGACTATTCCATTTTGATCGTGTGGAAAGACAGAAAAGACATATCAGAGATGCTGCTTGATTTCAGTAAGAAAATGAAAAAGTTGCCAATTTCAAATATTTTCATTTGTACCCACTTACTTCTTTAAATAACACCCCGCATTAATATTTATGATTCTTATTGCAAACTCAAATATTTAACGATACAATGGGGGAATTGCCACAGATATTTTATTGTTGTAGAACTCATGAGCTTACTTAACTGAAGAATTACGATTCCTCAGAAATTTCAAATAGGAAGACGGTGAAATTTTCATGGGTCTTTCTATCCAATGTGGTGTGAAGTAGCAGTAAAGGATGACGAAGAGCAAAGAGAAATGGAGAGTAACCTCCCTAATGAGTTTGTGTAAATAGATGGCAAAATACGAACAAGGAAATTGTGATTTCATATACCACCCACCGTTACCGGGCACGTGGGATTGTAGTTGGTCACCCCGATCCTCAATCCCACTCTGTCCCACACTGTGTTTGTTTTAGATCACAAGGCAGGGGAAGGCCAAGTCGTATACTCAATGTCGCTGATCCACGATCCGGCAGCTTTGGCGAGATGATACCACAAAGAACAAAAAGACAGCTGTGTGGCACAACAACATAATATCGAAGGTTTATACAATGAACGTTTTACTTAGTAAATTAGCATGCAGATTTTCAGCACCTTCTTCCTTAATACCCCATGACACTATGTTTAGCCATTCTCGGTAAACTGGTACAAGCTGATTTCTACCACTATGATTTTTCAGGACGACCCTTCAGTTGCATCTGGTAATCTTCTTAAAATAACAACCAGTATTTATATTTATAATTGTTATTGCAATATTTTGTTAAAGTTGCTAAGCTCAAATATTTGATTTGACCTCTCACTTGTACCCCCTTACTTCTTAAAATAATGATCAACATTCAATATTCATGATTGTTATTGCAATATTTTGTTAAAGTTGCTAAGCTCAAATATTTAACGAGGCGACAGGAAAATTTCTATGAATATTTTATTGTCTTAGAACTTGCCATTAA
The DNA here is from genome assembly GCA_964036315.1 of Acanthosepion esculentum. Taxonomy (NCBI): domain Eukaryota; kingdom Metazoa; phylum Mollusca; class Cephalopoda; order Sepiida; family Sepiidae; genus Acanthosepion; species Acanthosepion esculentum. The sequence goes on from OZ038516.1 coordinate 70,797,351, forward strand.
CTGAAGAATTATGATTCCTCAGAAATTTTCATGGGTCTTTCTATTCAATGTGGTGGGAAGTAGCAAAAAAGGATGATGAAGAGCAAAGAGAAATGGAGAGTAACCTCCCTAATGGGTTTGTGTAAATAGATGGCAAAATACGAACAAGGAAGAATAATAAAGAGACAACTATTGCTTAGTGCTACAAAGATTAAGAAGTTGTGGAAAACCATAATAGCTCATGTCCTGAAGGGAAATTGCACATAAAAAGACGGCACCCACAGTATTTACCGGACATGATAATGCAATAAAAATAAACTTACCTGGAATTTATTGAGTAACCGATTTCTCATATAAGTCCCATCTTTTCTTGAGTGACGGATGGCAGTCAAAGCCGTTGTGTTTACCAAAGATGCATTGATATCTGCAGTTGCAGAAGAATATGTCTCTTGAATGAAGTCATCAACATTTCTGTGTAACTTGTCAAGCTGCAGTACTTTGCTTTCAATGTCAGACACATGAGAAGGCAAACCAACAATACGAGGTCTCAGCACTGAATTATGACTTTCACTCAACAAGGAAGATTGAAAACTTTCAAAACCAGAATCAAAAGTCGAATTCTGCATTACATTAATTGAGGCACCAGAGCTTACCGTTCCCTGGTTACATACCATGAAATCTCGCATTGGAATCTTATCACTGGAGATTTCCACCCTTTCCTGGGGATTCTTCTGACAATCGACAACTAAAATCCTTTCCGTAAAAGATGCGATGTGCTCTTTAGTTACTGCCTCAGAATCTACTTTCGAAGTTCTTTCACCTGGACTTGCCAACCTTTCCTTGGTCTCTGCCTCACAATCTACTTTTGAGGTTTTCTCACCTGGATTTGCTAACCTTTCCTTGGTCTCTGCCTCACAATCTACTTTTGAGGATTTCTCACCTGGACTTGCCAACCTTTCCTTGGTCTCTGCCTCACAATCTACTTTTGAGGATTTCTCACCTGGACTTGCCAACCTTTCCTTGGTCTCTGCCTCACAATCTACTTTTGAGGTTTTCTCACCTGGACTTGCCAACCTTTCCTTGGTCTCTGCCTCACAATCTACTTTTGAGGATTTCTCACCTGGACTTGCCAACCTTTCCTTGGTCTCTGCCTCACAATCTACTTTTGAGGATTTCTCACCTGGACTTGCCAACCTTTCCTTGGTCTCTGCCTCACAATCTACTTTCGAGGTTTTCTCACTTGGACTTGCCAACCTTTCCTTGGTCTCTGCCTCACAATCTACTTTTGAGGATTTCTCACCTGGACTTGCCAACCTTTCCTTGGTCTCTGCGTCACAATCTACTTTCGAGGTTTTCTCACCTGGACTTGCCAACCTTTCCTTGGTCTCTGCCTCACAATCTACTTTCGAGGTTTTTTCACCTGCACTTGCCAACCTTTCCTTGGTCTCTGCGTCACAATCTACTTTTGAGGTTTTCTCATTTGGACTTGCCAACCTTTCCTTGGTCTCTGCCTCACAATTTACTTTCGAGGTTTTCTCACCTGGACTTGCCAACCTTTCCTTGGTCTCTGCCTCACAATCTACTTTCGAGGTTTTCTCCCCTGGACTTTCCAACCTTTCCTTGGTCTCTGCATCACAATCTACTTTCGAGGTTTTTTCACCTGCACTTGCCAACCTTTCCTTGGTCTCTGCGTCACAATCTACTTTCGAGGTTTTCTCATTTGGACTTGCCAACCTTTCCTTGGTCTCTGCCTCACAATTTACTTTCGAGGATTTCTCACCTGGACTTGCCAACCTTTCCTTGGTCTCTGCCTCACAATCTACTTTCGAGGTTTTCTCATTTGGACTTGCCAACCTTTCCTTGGTCTCTGCCTCACAATTTACTTTCGAGGATTTCTCACCTGCACTTGCCAACCTTTCCTTGGTCTCTGCCTCACAATCTACTTTTGAGGTTTTCTCACTTGGACTTGCCAACCTTTCCTTGGTCTCTGCCTCACAATCTACTTTCGAGGTTTTCTCACCTGCACTTGCCAACCTTTCCTTGGTCTCTGCCTCACAATCTACTTTCGAGGTTTTCTCACCTGCACTTGCCAACCTTTCCTTGGTCTCTGCGTCACAATCTACTTTTGAGGTTTTCTCATTTGGACTTGCCAACCTTTCCTTGGTCTCTGCCTCACAATTTACTTTCGAGGATTTCTCACCTGGACTTGCCAACCTTTCCTTGGTCTCTGCCTCACAATCTACTTTCGAGGTTTTCTCCCCTGGACTTTCCAACCTTTCCTTGGTCTCTGCATCACAATCTACTTTTGAGGTTTTCTCACTTGGACTTGCCAACCTTTCCTTGGTCTCTGCCTCACAATCTACTTTTGAGGATTTCTCACCTGGACTTGCCAACCTTTCCTTGGTCTCTGCCTCACAATCTACTTTCGAGGTTTTCTCCCCTGGACTTGCCAACCTTTCCTTGGTCTCTGCCTCACAATCTCCTTTCGAGGTTTTCTCACCTGGACTTGCCAACCTTTCCTTGGTCTCTGCCTCACAATCTACAATTGATGTCATTTCTTGCCTTTCCTGTGTGTCTGCTCTACAATCTACCATTGGAACCCTTTCTCTTCGTGTTCCCCGCCGTTTCTCGACATGTTCCTCACAATCTACCATTGATATATTTTGGGGTGACATTACACCACTCTCCTTTGTATCTGTTTCACAATCTACTATTGTATTTATCGTAACTTCATTTCCAAATGTCATTTTCCTTAGCCTTTGCAACTTTTTTTCATCAGTTTTAGAGATGACTGGCAGTGGAACTTTTCTACCTGTTGCATCTATACTGTGTTCATCATACTCACTTTTCATTTCATTAAATTGTGTTCTTTGTATACACTCCACTTCCATTGAACCTTGAACCTTGCTACCTTCAGTCAAGTGCTTTAAATCACCTGCAATGTCCTTTGCTAAGCTTCCTATCAAATTATTTTGATCATCTGCAGCTGCAGCCATGCTAAGGAATTTCAGATTATCTCGGCTGAGTCTTGTAAGAGCTGAATTCAATGCTGGAATAATTTCCTTCAAATTTGTCATTCCGATTTCCGAGTCTAGTTGGTTGGCGCCGATATCACAGAATTTCCCGTAGACAAGCAAACAGATCATCTCCAGGTAATTACCCATATCTCTGGAAAAATTAAGAAGAGACAACAGAATTAAAATCGTTTTGCTGTTAGCTAGATGTTTGAAAAATATACACTTGTATACATTTCAGTATTTTTAAAATACAGAGCATGGTATAAATCGTGGAAAAAAGATATTATATACATATGACCTATAAGTTGTGTGACTGTTAAGCCCTGCATGACATTGACATTTTTCCACACAAGGATGACACAAACACTGTTGTTTTGATTGGTTATTGCAGAATACATATTTTTTTACACATATGACCTCATGCAAGGCAATAAAGCCACTAAGACACAAGGGGTTACTGAGTGTGAAAGAATAACTAAAAAAGAGAAACATTATTAAGGAGCAAGAACAATAGAATAGTAATCAAGAAGAGATTAGATAATGATTGATATTGTATTTAAATTTGTTTTCTAATCATTTCACCCCATGCAAGGCAATAAAGCCACTAAGACACAAGGGGTTACTGAGTGTGAAAGAATAACTAAAAAAGAGAAACATTATTAAGGAGCAAGAACAATAGAATAGTAATCAAGAAGAGATTAGATAATGATTGATATTGTATTTAAATTTGTTTTCTAATCATTTCACCCCATGCAAGGCAATAAAGCTACTAAGACACGAGGGGTTGCTGAGTGTGAAAGAATAAGAAAAAAAATGAAACATTTTTAAGGAACAAGAACAATAGAAGAGTAATCAAGAATACAGAAGATAACAATTGACATTGCAGTTAAATTTTTGTAGATCGAAGTTGGCTGGAAAGCATGGAGCTGGAACAGTGTTCCACAAGTAAGACATGCAAGAAAAGTAATTGTTAGCATAGAACATACAGTTACATCTAGCCAATATTTCTTGGAATTTAGAAAATTCAAAGAAATATCACCTGAAAAAGTCTGGAGCCTACAACAGCCAAAACGTTGTAAATATGACAACAAAGATGAGGTCCACAGTCAAAACAATGTAAATAGTGTAAATAATTACAATACCTCATCTCAGAAATATAGACAGATCCTGAAGAAGGCCAGAGTGTACAACGGCCAAAATATTGTGAATATGGCAAAAAAGATGAGAACAACAGTCCGAACAATGTAAATAATGTAAATAGTTACAATATCTCATTTCATATGTTGGAGAGGAAATGATTGAATGAAAAAATGAGATTAGTGAAATATATGCAAGTGACCTATAAGTCGTGTGATCTACAATATCTGTTTGGCACCACAGGTAATTTACACTCCAGAGAAGAAAATGATTATGAACATTTCCTGTTTCTAAAGATACACATGATCTTCCATAGTGAAAATTGCCAATGGTTTAAAGTAATGAGAACGTTACCTTCAATGAAAAGTTACAAAATTCAAGAACCATTTTATTTAATCATTGTTTTACATATGTGCAAGAAACTGTGAGTGAACAAGTGAGAATGAAAGAAAATTTTTCTCATAGAATTACACTTGCCAAAACAGGCTACATGGGACCCACAGTCTGTTGTTTGCCCCTAACTGGTTTATGGTGTGCCATTTTGCTTCTCTTTAGCTGTCCATACATATACATATAAGTTCATACATGTGTGGGTTGACTTTACTAAAAATGAACATCACTAGTGGACGACCGTAAGCCTATAAATAGGCAATGATATTCTCACCCATCCTTTTTACTCCTCTTACAACTCCGGCTATAAGATGGAGTCGCACATGGGGGAAAAAGTGCCCCCCCCCCCACTGGGGAACATTCACTTCACTCTCAATGTATTATTTTTCTCTCGGACTTCTCCTGCACAACACATGCACACATATAAATCTGCAGAAACACACATGTATTTAGTCTGGAAACCAAATGAAAGTGATAGAATCGTCCATATTTTCTACTCAACCCCGTGATAAAATACACTCTTCCATCAAAATCAGTTTTAACCAATCAACACCTCACATTGCAAATCTTGATTTTTTTATTGGTCGAGACGACACCAAAATGTATAACAATTGTCAAAAACCTATTTTCGCGCCAAGTTCACTGAAGCCTACTTTGGATTCCCGAAACAAATAAAAAGGACCATTTCGACCCAATTCATCAGTCAGTCACTTAGCTTCAGAGAGATGCCACACGAATCTACGCGTGTCACTATTTTGACTTAAGAAACTTTTCGCACGTCAACTGCTGACTCAAACACCAACATTATTCTCTCAAACTTCACTTACAACTTTCTAAGAAAAGTGTTCTTACACACTACTAAAATAGAAATTGTATTTAACAAAAGATAAATACAGAACAATCCAAGGTAAACAACTCTAGAAAATTAAGACATTTATACTCTACTTTATTCATGCACACAAACTACACAAATTTCTGTATAAGTAATATTTTCCATTTTACTCTATTTGACCAGTTCTTTAACACATGAACAATTTTGAACTGTAAATCAATAAGACACCCAATTTATACCTGGTCAATTCTTGCATTATCAAACTACAAGTTTTCTAATTGTATATTAATTGTACATAAATGTCTGTTGTTTTTTATTGAAACCTTAATTACCGTTGTTTCTTATTCAATTGCCTTGTGATTTATTCGTTTTGAATGCTTATATTCTATATTGTTGTGGATTAATATGGTGAACATGCCCGTAAACTAACCATCTTAATATTAAAACCTTCTGATAACAAATTCAAACTCATAGCAATCCCAACAAAAGTCTGTCGTTCCAAATCCTCACCTGTCGATTGGATTATAGGAACATCCCAAGGTGAGGCAGGTTACAAACAAAGCTTTTATGAAAATGAAAAGCTGATCTTTGCTTTGAGAGAATTCTTCTGGATTTTGGTTATAGAATACCAAATTCAAAATCTTCATGATTTCTAGAAACATTTTGTACTGTAACCTTCCATCTGTCAGTTGGACAGCATACATTAGCAGACACTCTCCGGACTGAAGCTGAAAGAGAGAAAAAAAAATCAGCTGGTAAGTCATTTTTTGAGAAATGTTCTTGGATTGTAAGTAAACTAGCCTACTACCAGTGGCATAGCTAGTATTTTTGCCGCCCAGTTTGCCACCTCTTCCCAGAAGAAATACATTACTTAAAGTTCATATATATATATATATATATATATATATATGAAGAAATATAGTCTTAAAGTGAGCTATATTTATGGGATAAAGTGCTCAATATCAGAGATAGAGCGTGTGTATATATATATATATATATATATATATATATATATATATCACAGCAATAAAAGTATGAGGCTTGATATTACTAGACATATTAAAAACGGGTGAGGCAACCGGTTTCGCTCCCGCTTTTCAGGCTTCCAACGGGAGATTTAATTTAAATTAAAAAACACAGAAAATGTACAATGAATAGGAAATGTGGAGGAGGAGAAAAAAAAATATTAAAAATATTTTTTCTTCTCCTCCTCCACAGAAAATGTACAATGAAAAGGAAATGTGAAAGAGAAGAAAAAAGATATATTTTTAACAGAAAATCTACAGTGAAAAGGAAATGTGGAGGAGAAGAAAAAAAAAATATTTTTAATATTTTTTTTTTCTTCTCCACATTTCCTTTTCATTGTACATTTTCTGTGTTTTTTAATTTAAATTAAATCTCCCGTTGAAAGCCTGATGAGCGGGAGCGAAACCGGTTGCTTCGCCCGTTTTTAATATGTCTAATATTAAGCTTCATATTGCTGTGATATATATATATATATATATATATATATATATATATATATATACATAATAAAAATATTATGAATTGATGGGTACTATACGACTAATTTCGTCATTGACTGTGTGTATATATATATATATATATATATATATATATATATATATATATATACAGTCAAAGACAAAATTATTCGTCATTGACTATATATATATATATATATATATATATATATATATAGTCAATGACAAAATTATTCGTATACCCATCAATTCATAATATTTTTTTAGCCATTTCTCAGAATCTAATGCCCGTATGATGCCAGTTTTTTCCCGTGTTTCTGTTAACGTAGTATTTATAACTCCTCACTGATTAATTATGAAATAAAAGTACAATTGTGATTACTTATTTATTTTTTAAAATAAAAACTGGGGATTTGTAAAAAAAAAAAATTCGTAAACGTTGCTTCTTGCTTCTAAATTGGGAAAACTTTAAAAACTTTTTTTTTTACGATATTAAAAGAAAGATAACTTGTTTTTGTTTATATAGCCTCTGTTTTGTTTCAAAAGGAAAACAAAAACACATTGTACTTTTAATTCATAATTAATCAGTTTTGTTTTTGTTTTAATATTTTTTTCAATTCTAACAAGTGCGGTGTCAAATTAAACGCGGTTCGTTTTTTAACAATGTAAAAAAAAAAATACAATGTCTTTTTAAATTACTTTTTTTTTTTTACGTAGTTGAAGTTATTATTAGCAAAGTAGTCGACTAAGAATTTAAAAGTCTGATAAAAAAGAATAGATTTTTTATTGACACCACTAAATTACTACCAAGACTCCCTCAACCATAGTTTACAAAATTTATGCTATTTTTACAAGTACGTACAATTCGATATTTATTATTTATCATTTTATAAAGATTTATTATTTCTCATTTTATGAAGAAATAAATTTGAAAATAAATCTTTTTAATCAAAAATTTAAAAAGAATTACAAAATTATCAACCAACGACATTACAATGTATTGTAAAATTTATTATTTACCATTTTATAAAGAAATATGAAAACGAGTTTTTATTCATAATTTTATAAAAATATCTATGAACTACAGGACAAGGAAATTTAAATAAACCTTTTTTTCTGGACATTATACATTTTCTTCCAAATTATTTTGTATATAAGATGATTAGATTTTGTTTTAATTTTCGAATTTTTAAAAATTGTATCTCGGCTCACGGATGCCTAAAGAATAGAAATCCAAGGCCGGAAACTCCAGCAATTATAAGTTATCTCCCCTTCCTAGTCTTTTTTTATGGAAAACCTAATATTGAAGTTTTTTTACATCATTGCTTATATTTCTAAAAATGCCTATAAAATATGCCAATTTATTGTCAGCCAAATGCTGATTGATGAAAAGTTTTAAATTAAGTGTGGATATTAAACACCATGCTTAAAGCAATTGGTGAAACTGGCAAATTATGTTTGTAAGGGAGATTATATCTCTGAGTAAATAATTATAAAACCCCTAACATTTGTATATACAAAAATACTCATAAAAAGGAGAAACAACAAGACGTGGGAACAACCAAACGAGTATTATTCATTATCTGGTTGTTATGTGGTGTTGGGGACACGAAAGACAGTAATACTGAGTAAAATTGTGAGCTTGGGGTCAAATGTAGATCAAATATAGATTAGAATCCGACAGAAGGATAAGATAAAGTATAACCAAAGTGTATGGTCTTTCCCATATGTTTTGTTTTTATAGATGTGTGTAATGTGTGTCCAAATAATTCAGTTGGAAAAATACAAAAAATGTCTGAGGTTTTCTTACCTCAAAATTTAGTTGAGGGCTAAGAGATAAATGTTACTATTATGGCCTGAAAAAGGTATGGTATATAGAGATGAAGTAAAGGCTAAATTTACTGTCTATAGTAGAATTTCTTGTTGACTCCATTTGGTTACTATCATCATAGTTCTTTTTTGAGATTTGAGAGTTCATACAGGGTGGTTGTGTCGCTTCTGGTTGATGGAAATTAATTCATTGCATTCATCCTTTCTCTTTCTCTTCTGGAGTTGTAAGTCAGGTCAAACTCACAGCCGATGAATCATCAACCCTTGCGTCTCAAACTGCTACCTTGAACCAAGTTCCTCTCTACTGCAGCGTCACTTGTCCCATACATGGTTTTCTTCTTTTTATTGAGGCTGATACATCTGTGTTTCCCATTTGATTTTTGGCAGGACGTGTTGTCATTGATTGATTTTGTTTATGACGTTCACTGACCCACATAAACTAAGTCTGAGTTCATGTCTGTTATCGAGGATTGGAACAATGGAAAGGAAAGGAAATATATAGAAGAGAGGGAGGGAGAGTTTTCTTTGTCACTCACTTAGTAAAGCGGAAAGTGTATATTTTCATATGGTGTTATTACTACATAATCCTACTACAAAGAAAAAGGAGATTAAATTTTTGTTGATGCACATGTTAATGACCTGTCCGTGTGAACTGCTCATCCGATAGTGAGTGTTTGTGTGTCTAGAAGTGAGAAGTGAGGTCGATCCTCATTGGTTTAGAAACTGAATTAATTATAATTGTTATAGCTATTTTATTATAATTCATTTTTATTTATTTTTTATAGACACAACAAAGTGACAGTATAATTAATTTGTTATTTATGTATTTCTTTATGGACACGACAACTCTCTTCAAGCTTCTTTGATTTTCAATAATTAAATGCAATGTCAATTGTTATCTACTGTCATCTTGATTCCTCTCCTTTTATTGTTCTCACTCCTTAAAATGTTTTTCTTATTCCTCTTGTGTCTTAGTAGCTTTAATGCTTTACTTAGGGTGTAATGATATATATATATATATATATATATATATATATATATGCAAGACGAAACAATAAAATGAATATTTATCATCTGTTTGTGTAATGTGTGTCCAGATAATTTAGTTGGAATAATACAAGAAATGTCTGGGGTTTTCTTACCTCAAATTGTTATTGCATATTAAGAGATAAATGTTACTATTATGGCCTGAAAAAGGTAAAGGAGATGAAATTTTTGTTGATGGTTGTTTTGATGACCTGTCCGTGTGAACTGCTTGTCCAATAGTGAGAATGTCATATGTTTGTGTGTGCAGAGGAGAAAATTGGGGATTGATTCGCATTGGTTTAGAATGAGCGAATTAATGGGGACTTTATACTCCTCATTGTTATAATTATTTTATTATAATTATTTTTTTTGACACTATAACTAATTTTTATTTATTTATTTTTTATGGACATGACATGTCCTTTGAGATTATTGGCAAAACATCAGTAAATTGAAACTTTATAAAACGGTAAATAATAAAGTTATTATTATAGTTGCTTCCCAAATTTTTTTTAATTTAGTAATTTTTTATAAATTTTTGAATAAAAAATTTTCAAATTTATTTTTTAATAAATTGGCAAATGATGAACATTGTATTTTATTAGTTTGAATTTTTAAAATGTTGTAAATATAAAATTATTCTTGTAAATAAACAATCTAATAAATAAGTTTTATTATTTTTGTTATAAATTCTCAAGAATAAAGAAAATTTATAAATTCACTTTCATATGTTTGGATTTTGTTAAAAATCTAAACATCACTTTTTAAAGCATTGTTAAGGGAATGAAGGGCATATGAAATAATAGTTGTGTCAAGAGAGAACAAAAATTAAACATTACCCAATGATGTGGCAGCAATTAAATGCATATAGGCATAAAAAGATGGTCATGACAACCTACTGAATTTCATTTCATGCAATGAAAGAAAGACAGAAGGAAATATTGCAATATACAAGACAAAAGAAGGATAGAAAGAAAAGAAATAAATAAAAAAGAAAATGTTACAATATAGAGGGAAAGGAAGAAACAAAGAAATACTGCACAAAAATGAAAGAAATATTGCAAAGAAAGGAAAAAGAAAGAATGAAAGAAAGGGAGAAAGAAATACTGCAGTATAGAAAGAAATGAAGAAAGAAATACTCCAGTATAGAAAGAAAGGAAGAAAGAAATACTTCATTAGAGAACGAAAGGGAGAAAAAAATAAAGCCGTATAGAAAGAAAGGGAGAGAAATACTTCAGTATAGAAAGACAGAAATACTGCAGTATAGAAAGAAAGGGAGACAGAAATACTGCAGTATAGGAAGAAAGGGAGACAGAAATACTGCAGTATAGGAAAAAAGGGAGACAGAAATACTGCAGTATAGGAAGAAAGGGGGAAAGAAATACTGCAGTATTGGAAGAAAGGGAGACAGAAATACTGCAGTATAGGAAGAAAGGGGGAAATAAATACTGCAGTATAGGAAAAAAGGGAAACAGAAATACTGCAGTGTATGAAGAAATGGAGACAGAAATACTGCAGTATAGGAAAAAAGGGAGACAGAAATACTGCAGTATAGGAAGAAAGGCGGAAAGAAATACTGCAGTATTGGAAGAAAGGGAGACAGAAATACTGCAGTATAGGAAGAAAGGCGGAAAGAAATACTGCAGTATTGGAAGAAAGGGAGACAGAAATACTGCAGTATTGGAAGAAAGGGAGACAGAAATACTGCAGTATAGGAAGAAAGGGGGAAAGAAATACTGCAGTATTGGAAGAAAGGGAGACAGAAATACTGCAGTATTGGAAGAAAGGGAGACAGAAATACTGCAGTATTGGAAGAAAGGGAGACAGAAATACTGCAGTATTGGAAGAAAGGGGGAAATAAATACTGCAGTATAGGAAGAAAGGGAGACAGAAATACTGCAGTATAGGAAGAAAGGCGGAAAGAAATACTGCAGTTGCAGTATAGGAAGAAAGGGAGATAGAAATCTTATAGTAAAAATGAAAGAAAGACAAGAAAGTATTGAAGTAAAGCAACACAAAGGAAAGGATGAAAGTCAAGAAAGTAAGAATGACAGAAAGAAAGAAACTTTGGTAATTGCTCACATTTTAGATGCTATCAAGAATGTTGTCACTCTTTGGAAAAATCTAAGAGAACATTTTTGACACCATTCTTCATGATAGTACCAAAGTTCTCAAGGGTATCAAGGTCAGACCCTGATGGAGTTATACAGGTACTGTAACCAGAAATAATTTTTTTTTTCAAAATGTTTTTTTCATATTACTCTAGATTAATCAGTTTAGATGAAGGATTGTAAGTCTTCAAGGGAGTGAATCCTGTTTATAATCCCAAAAACATTTCTTAAAATTTTCTTCATTTGATATTTACATAATCACCATTCAGGGCTGTGAATCTTACTGTAACCAGAGAAAAGATCTTCACTGAAACAATTCCTTATTTGCCTGAGTCAAAAGTGAAATGACAGGATATCCAAAGTTCTTACCAAATGCTTGCTAAGAAAAAGCCTTTGTCGTGGAGACTGTTTGTAAGCCATCATCCCAAATTCATAAGCCTCGTAGCAGTGATGATCAAATTGGAATGAAAACTCCTGGCGCAACTCCCTATACTCTCTTTTACTCAAGCGGCATAGACAACGAGACAGCAAGGAATATGAGTAAGAAGTCCCTTTGAAATCTACCTCTGGAAGCATGTGAAATCCTTGCAGAGATTCCATTAATGGACTAATGGCTTCTTTCCACAATCCTGAAAATAGTAAAAAATCTTCATTCATTTTGGGATTTCACTGTCACAAAAAATTATAAACACGGAAAGAAGCTTCAACAGCATTATTTTTCATTATTTCTATCTTTGATTAATTTTAGAATTATTTCCAGTTTGTATCAAAATTAAAAATAAAATCTGTCTGTTCTTGTTCTTAAAAAAGAAAAAAACATGAAAATCTTGTCTAAGAATTAAGATTGCTAAGATGAGTCTTTCAATCGCCTTATTCCAAATGTTATTCATTTTTAAGTTCATTTGACTGAGCTTGGTGTCTCTTCACTCTACATACATGATCAGCTAGTCCTGGTTTCATAGTCTCTCCTCTAACTATGGTTTTCAATGATATTTAAGCTTTATTATTAGGTAAAAATTTAATATTAACAACACTCCCCAATTCTTATACCAGATTTTCATGTGTTTTTAAGCAACTTCCTCCTAACAATCTCAAAAACATGTAGTTAATTCGATAGAGATTGGTATCTCTCTTCTCTTTACAATCATGATAAGCTAGTCCTGATTTCATAATCTCTTCTCTGACCACGGCTTTTCAATGGCATTTAAGCTCAATTCTTACAGAAGATTTTCATAATGGCTTCATTAAATTTCTTTCAATGGAGACAGAATCACAGAAAACATGAAGCTTTTACTTGAACAATATGGGTCCTGAGATTATTGGAGATTTTGGAAGACAATAAAACTGCACTGAATGGTTTGAAAGGGTTAAAAGAAAAATATCATTCGTCTATATTTCTGAGACGAGGTATTGTAACTATTTACACTATTGTTCAGACTGTTGTCCTCACCTTTATTGTCATATTCACAATGTTTCAACCGTTGTACACTCCGGCCTTCTTCAGGTGATATAAGTTGGAATTTCAAACCAAACTCTTTACTTAGTCCACTGGAGTAGATTGCTCTCGTTCCACATGCCACGCCTTTTCTGGATATCTCAGTTTCAGTTATTTCCCTTAAGTAACTCAACTCTCCAACTTTTTGTTCACCTCTGCTGTGGCCAGGTATTGAACTCATAACTCTTTGGGTCATGTCACTAGATTACTTCAACCAACATTTCTATCCACTGGGCCATGTCCAAGTTTCAAAATTCCAATATATATCACTTGAAGAAGGCCTGAGCGTACAACATCCAAAACATTGTAATAAATATGGTGACAAAGATGAGGACAATAGTCCGAATAATGTAAATAGTGTACATAATACCTCATCTCAGAAATATAGACAGATACTGAAAGGCCGAAACGTTGTAATAAATATGGCGACAAAGATGAGGACAATAGTCCGAATAATGTAAATAGTGTACATAATACCTCATCTCAGAAATATAGACAGATACTGAAAGGCCGAAACATAATAAATATGGCAACAAAGATAAGGACAATAGTCTGCATAATGTAAATAGTGTACATAATACCTCATCTCAGAAATATAGACAGATACTGAAAGGCCGAAACGTTGTAATAAATATGGCAACAAAGATGAGGACAATAGTCCGAATAATGTAAATAGTGTAGATAATACCTCATTTCAGAAATATAGACAGATACTGAAAGGCCGAAACATTGTAATAAATATGGCAACAAAGATGAGGACAATAGTCCGAATAATGTAAATAGTGTGCATAATTGCTGAATTGAATACTAGCTGGAATGAAGAAGTGACAAATCAAACATCCAGAAGTAATGTCCGAGAGTGATTAAGACCCGAGTGAATGTGGGAGGAGAGGTATTATATTACACTCAATTTGGTATTTGATTGGAAGTGTCCAACCATCAACATGAAGAGGATCTGCACCATGCTGCCAGGAGAGCCTGACTCGCCCAGCCGCATCCACCGCCCAAACTTTTCTATGACTCCTGCTCACAAATCTTCAGGAGTAGGCTGGGCCTTCACAACCATCTCTGTCACCACCACCAGAGGAGAGGAACGAAATAAGGAGAGAGGATGGTGATCCCAATGATCGGATGCAAGCGGGTGCCAACAACTGGTAGTAGATCCATAAATGGGTGGAGTATATTTACTAGGCATCCATTGGATCTGACTGCTATGCTGCATTTTTAATGGTCATTTGCTTCATTTACTCCAATAACAAGAGAATATTAACCCATTAGGATAATGTATTGGATCATCAGGACCAAATTAGACAAGACTGGTTTGAGGAACATTCTGTAGACTTCCCAAAAAATTGGTGTGACCACCATGTTTACTTAACACAAACACAATAAAGCATTTATAGAATGTCCTGGAGAGGTGTTGTATCCTGAAAGAAGGTTACAAACAGACAAAGGTGCTACTCGAGTGGAAAGAACAGCAACATGAGTGTAAATGAAAGAGAGGTTTACTGTAAAAGAGAATACACTACTGAAAGACAGGGAATTGGTTAGCAGGCTAGTAATTCCCGAAGCAGGCTTATTTACCTGACCTTAAATGCAATGCCAATCATTAAAACCTGTTCTTTTATTGCCCTCTCTGATCCTTAGCCATTGTTGTATCCTTAAAGAAGGTTACAAACAGGCAAAGGTGGTACTCAAGTGAAAGGAACAGCAACACGGGCGTAGATGAAAGAAAGAGAGGTTTATTGTAAAAGAGAATACACGACTGAAAGACAGGGAATCGATTAGCAGGCTAGTAATTCCTAAAGCAAGGATATCTACCAACCGCCCCACACACATCAGATGTGGCACAAGGCCAAATTTAACGTGGGGTATCCGAGCTTGTAGGCTCAAGCAAAAATTCCTCATATAAAACAGGGTAAGGTAGCTGTTTCTCAAGAAGAGACTCTGCCCTTCGACATAGCCTCGAGGCAGAGAGTTTGACCAGCACAGCTGGAGACAAATCTCCAACTAATTCTCGAAGCAAGGTTATTTACCTTACCCTCCCACCCCGCGAGGCAGTATGTGGCACAAGGCCGTTTTTAAATGTGGGTCAAAACCGAGCTCGTAAGCGTCGACAAAAATTCCCCATAGACCTTGTAAAAAACAAGGTCAGGTAGCTGTCTACCACCACAGACGAGACTCTGCCCTTTGGCATAGCCTCATCTGGGTTTCTCTCTGATATAGTCAGTCCACAAATGCGATAGGGAGTGTGGAACATTCCATTACAACAAGAGGGGTATTCACATGCAAGATCCTGCAACTACAAATATCATGGAATTGTGGATAACTATCAAGGTTGCATGGTTCAACCTCTCTTTAAGGGTCTTCCGGCTTCGGTAGGTTACAGGGGCTCCTACACAATACTAGTAACTTATACCATAATTTTTGGCACATCAGGATACATAGATTATAGTTAAGATTCAGTACTTGTAAATACAAAACCATTACATATTTCAAGCCTTAATAATGAAACAGCAAGACATGTCACCTACCCATATGATGTAACATCAAAATATGTCACCTACTCATATGATGTAATACCAAGATACATCACCTACTCTATATGATGTAACATCAAAACATCTCACCTTCTTATATGGTGTAATGCCAAGGTAATTCCTATATGATGTAGCATCAAGATTTGTCACCCACCCATATAATGTAACATCCAAACATATCACCTATATCATATGATTTAACATCAAGACTTGTCACCTAATACGATGTAACATCAAAACATGTCACCTACTCATATGATGTAACACCAAGACATGTCATATACTCCATATAATATAACCTCAAGAATTGTCACCTACCTGATATGATGTAAAATCAAGACATGTCACCCATCTGATATGATGTGACTTCAAGACATGTCACTAATCTGAAGACGCAATATCAAGACATGTCACCTACCCATACGATTTAACATCAAAATATGATGCCTCCCTACATGGTGTCATATCATCACATCATCTATCCAGCTGATTTAACCTCAAAATATGTCACCTACCCAAATTATGATAAATCTGGCCCTTGATTTGAACGCAAACGGCACAGACGTTGATGTATTGGTGTTCGGCTTTGTACTGCCAATTGGATGCACAATTCTCAAGAGCTGGAAGAGAAAAAAATCAAATCTTGAACATAAGAGACGTCACAAACTAACTTAAATATTTTAACATTAACAAAATTGTTTTTCTAATTATTTCACCCCACCTCCACGCAAGGCAATAAAGCCACTAAAACACAAGGCTTTGCTGAGTGTAAAAAAATAGGAGAAAAAGAATAACATTATTAAGGAGAGAGAACAATAAATGAAGAGGAATTAAGAAGACAGAAGATAACGATTGACATTGCATTTAAATTTTAATCGTTTCTCTCCAAGTAAGGCAATAAAGCCACTAAGACGCAAGGGGTTACTGAGTGTGAAAGAATATGAGAAAAAGAAAAACATTATTAAGGAGAGAGAACAATAAAAGAAGAAGAATTAAGAAGACAGAAGATAATGATTGACATTGCATTTAACCTTTTGAAGATCAAAGCTGACTGAAAAGCAAAACCTGGAAGAGAATTCTACAAATTAGAACTGCGACAGCAGAAACTGTTTCCATATAATTTACAGTTACCTCGAGCTATTTCAATGGCAAAATGATGAGATCTAGCTGCCAAGCTTATAGTGCACTTAAATTCAAGGTGGAAACGTATCAGAGCAATTACCATGAAAATATTTACAGAAAAGCCACAGGGAAGCTATGTTATGGTGGTGGGAAAGTAACTGAAGCCAAGATGCCAGGTCAGGACCAATAACATTACAGATTCTTCTTTGGATTTTATTAAGAATCTCTAAATAGAGAGCAGGAGCACTAGACTAGGTATCGTAGCAATATTCAAAGCAAGAACAAATGTAGACATTAACTATGTAAGATAGATTCTGGCGTGAAAAAATGTCTATCACCACACAATGAACCAACTTCCCTACCAACAGACCTAGCAATTGATTCTATATAATCTTTCTATTTCATGCCAGATCAAAGTTGACTGGAAAGCAAGATGCCAGAAAAGAGTCCCACAATAAGAATTGTGAGAGAAGAAACATCTAGTAAAGTTAATTAATTTCTACATATTTGTTAAAGACTGGGAAACTGCTGCTGGTTGGAGACGATTGATTTGGGAATGCTGCAACAATTTTGAACAGAAGAGAATTGAGGATTCCACCAAAATGTGCGACATTAAGAAGGGAGAAATAGAATCTGTCCCAGAGCTATTTGGACACCAACACAGTTGCAGTATTTTTGGAAAAGTCACTCCCTTGGCGGCTGGTTTAGCCTGTTACATGAGACCACACCAGAGAAGTCAGGTGTAAACTCCTGTGAATGCAACCCTACCAGAAAACCTGCAGGTTACTTGTGCGAGTTTTGTGACAAGGTTTGTCTGTCTGTTGCAGGCATCAAACATCACATGATTGTACACAGAGACACACAACTTTCCAAGATAAGTAACAAAGACAAACTTTATGTTTACCACATGTGCAAGAGAGGTTTTAAAAGTGAAGCTGCCCTTAAGAATCAATTATGAGCCCACAGAAGAAAGTTAGCTAGGTTGTAACTGATGGAAATAATAAAATTCTGAATGAAAGACACAAAAAAAACTACCAAGTGAAGAGATGGTCTTCTCCTTTTACAAATAAGTGACAATCATCATGTAATTGTGTGTTAATTACAGGTAAAAAATAAGATTTATTACTTAGAAAAAAGTATTCCATTATATTCCATTTCCCTTTTATCCAGAAACAGATTTAAAATAGAAATTTTTATAAAATGATCAACAATTTGATTACGCTATCTTATAATGATCTTTTTGGGCAAGATAAGTTTTTCTTTAAGGATGATTTTCATAGATTTGAATAATATATTAATGATTATGACTGATCATTAATGTGGATTTTTGATATATTGACTTCTCTATAATGGCCATAAACTTTCAAATAGCATTTTTTTAAGGTTTTAACCCTATGAATGTTATAGAATATTGACATCTCCATAATGGTCATAAACTTTCAAATAGCATTTTTTAAAGTTTTTAACCCTATGAATGTTATAGAATATTAACTTCTCTATAATGGTCATAAACTTTCAAATAGCATTTTTTTAAGGTTTTAACCCTATGAATGTTATAGAATATTGACTTCTCCATAATGGTCATAAACTTTCAAATAGCATTTTTTAAAGTTTTTAACCCTATGAATGTTATAGAATATTGACTTCTCTATAATGGTCATAAACTTTCAAATAGCATTTTTTTAAGGTTTTAACCCTATGAATGTTATAGAATATTGACTTCTCCATAATGGTCATAAACTTTCAAATAGCATTTTTTTAAGGTTTTAACCCTATGAATGTTATAGAATATTGACTTCTCCATAATGGTCATAAACTTTCAAATAGCATTTTTTAAAGTTTTTAACCCTATGAATGTTATAGAATATTGACTTCTCTATAATGGTCATAAACTTTCAAATAGCATTTTTTTAAGGTTTTAACCCTATGAATGTTATAGAATATTGACTTCTCCATAATGGTCATAAACTTTCAAATAGCATTTTTTAAAGCCCTTGTTTCCTGTTCAGGATATGGTTTACCGATTCTCTTTCTTTCATTCTTCTACCAGAGCCACAGTGATTTAACTCTCTTAACTATTTGGCGATCGGACTGACCAGAGGCTGTCACTTTCCACTGTGAGGGTACCAGGTTGGCAGTTTGCTGGCTGCTGCTTCTGACTGGTCATTAGGAGCCCGAACTCTTTGGTAGCACTTCGAGAGGCTGTTCTAATCAACAGTCGTATAATATTGGGGTATTTGTAGTGCCATGTCACACATGGGCAGGTGTCCCTGTATGTATTTCCGGTGGGCAACCCTGAGGCCACACTATGCTCTGCTCTCAGCCATGCTCTGGCTGGTTTGTATAACCTCTGACGGCAGATAGTGACAGTTACAGTGCTCTTTTCTCTCTCTCCTCAAGACAAATCGCATGGAAAACACAACAAAAAGAAATACAACTAAACCCGTAAACAAAAAATCACCTGCTCCCCTCAGCCTTTCTTTCATTAATATTCATGACATCTCTTCCAACTTTTGCAGTATAGATTCTTTCCTCTTGTAACAGTCACCAGATATCTTTACCCTCTGTGAAACTAACTTAAATTCTTCCATTGCTACCAATGAATTCTTGGTTCCAGGCTATCTTCCCCTTTGCTGAAAAGATTCCAGCATTCACATTCATGGCATTGGTGCTTATATCCAGAATAATCTTCTGATGGCCAGGGAATTGTCTCTCAAGGATCCAGACTACTACTTTATACGCTTCCATCTTTCATTGCTAAACTATGTTAGCCGTCTCGTTCTCTTTTATCACCCCTGCTCTTCCCAGGACTGCAGTATATTAGACATAATTGCTGACTATAAAAAAGACACTTTCTCTACATCCATCTGCAAACATCTTTGTCTTCGGTGACTTTAATGCTTACCACAACACATAGCTGAAACATTCTAAAGGGATTGATGTTGCCGGTATTCAGACATTAAATTTTTTCATTGCCCAATTCCTTACTCAAATAGTGGATTTTTCTATTCATTTCCTTAGCGAAACTGAGTAAGATGTTTCTCTACTTGATTTATTTCCTTACCTCCTCTTCTTGCTCTTGCTGAGCTTTGTAACACTGTCCTCTTGCTAATTCTGACCATTCTGTGATATTTTGTTCCAATCCACTATTAAACAAGCACTCCACATGTACAAGACCTATTTCCATTACCAGGATGTTGATTGGGACTCAACTTCATGATTTTCTCTGTGACTCCCATTGAACTGACCATCTTTAAGCTCACAATTGAAAATTGTGCCACTGAGGTTTCTTCTTGGGTCAAAGCCAGCATGGATGCTTTCATTCCTTCTCAGAAATTCCAGGTAAAACCTCAACCCTCTCCATGATTCACACCAGCATGCTCAGCCACTATAGCACAAAGGAACCACTATTTCCAGCTATACCAGTGTGACAGTTCTCATCACAACAGGCACCTATTCATTGCTGCTCATAATAAATGTAAGCAACTCCTCAGACGAGCAAAGTCCCTGTTTGCTGAGAGAATGAGACACTGCATAGCCACTAACAACTTTGGCTCTCGCAATTACTGGCAGTTCTGTAATAGGGCATTCAATCAATATGATGTGTTATCATCCTCTGCTGATAAAGCTGAATGCTTTCCACATAAATTCTCCCCACACTCTACTCTTGACTCATCTGGAATATCCCTGCCTAACTTCCCTCCTAGAAGTTGAGTGATATGCATATAACCCCTTCCATGGTTTCTGCTGTCATCTCTAACCTAGATCATGACAAAAACATGTGGACCCATATGCTATGCCTGTAAAAGTCATTAAGAAATGTGCTCTCGAACTGGCTCCTGTTCTCTCTAAACTGTATAATAAATGCCTTGCTGCCTTCTGCTTTCCTGCCTGCTGGAAGTCATCACCTGTTGTTCCAGTTTTTAAGAACTCTAGTAAGCCATCTGACCCTCCCAAATATTGGCCTATTAGCTTTTTACCTCTTTTTGGAAAACTCCTAGCAGCTCTAATCAATTCTGAATTGATTCATTATCTCTCATGGCAGGGCCTTTTCTCAGACAAGCAATATGGCTTTCATCTCTCCAGGTCAACTGCTGATGTACTGATGATATTTGCAGAAAGAGTTTATCATGCTCTAGAAAAAAAAACGTGAAGCTCGGTCTATTACATTGGAGATCTTGAAGGTCTTTGTCAGGGTCTGGCATTCAAGTCTTCTCCACAAGCTGAAAAGTTGGGGTGTCTCCAGACACATTTTTGAACTGAACCACTCTTTCTTATTAAATCGTGAAATGAGAGTTATCCTAAACGGCCACTCGTCTAGACCTTTTTGTACTAACGCAGATGTCCCTCAGGGCTCCATCCTTGATCCTACTCTGCTTTTAATTTTCTTTAAGGACCTTCCTGATGACATCAGCTCTCAATTTGATAACTATGCTGATGACAGAACAATTTACTCCTGCCTTGATAGCAAAGCTTATCAGTTTGACAAGATCAAAATGGCACCCAATGTCCAAAACATCCTCAAGTCTGTAGTTAAGCGGGGAAAAAGATGGCTTATTAATTTTAACCCCTCCAAAACTAAACTTCTCTCCATTAATCATCCAAGAGACTCCTTGCTGCCTTCTATCAGCATATGGCTGATGCTAACCTCCAGGAAAGTAACTATATTGAATCCAATGCTACGTCAGCTGTTAAGAAAGTCAGTTCACTGTGTTGGGTGAGACAATTTTCCCTCCAGAATTTATGTTACATATCTATGTCTACCATTCGTCCATGCATAGAATATGCCTGCCACATATGGCCCGGTGCCCCTACTATTTACCTTGAGCTCCTTGATTAAATCCGAACAAGAATCTATATCATTGGTCCTGATCTGGCATTCCAACCACCATAAGGTTGCCTCGCTATGTCTTCTATAAATACTTTTATGATCATTGCTTGGATCAGCCCTTAACTATGGTACCTAGCCCTTTTGAATTTAAGCGCAGTACTAGACTGGCATCAAGATCACATCAATTTACAGTTGACCTGGCTAGATGTAGCCATAAATTCATGCTAACAGTCTTTTCTCTCACACTTCTCGCTTGTGGAACTCCCTTCCAGCTCCAGGCTTTCCACCCAACTTTAATCTACAAAAATTTATATCCAACGTCAATCACTATCTATTCTCCACCTTCTCTTTCTGCTTATCATTAATGTTTCTGTTCGTAATTCTTCCACGCCCTGTCACCCCCTTGTATTTTAGTGGCATTACTGCCTTAAAAAAACTTGACTCTAGACTTGTTTCATAAATTAAGTTTTTGTTAATTGATCAGTCCACTCTTCAGGAGGCATCAACTGCTACCGACAGCTTACTTGTTCATTTCCACACAACATCACAATTGGGAAAAACAAAAGAGTGAAGAAAAGGTAAAGGGTAAGTAAGAAAGTGAGAGAAAAATGAAAAGAAAAACGAGTGAAAGTCGTGCGTGAAGGAATAGAGTTGAAAGAAAGACGCATACTGACAGATGTGCTGTTTTAATACACCTGTATACGTTTGATCTTTTAACGTAGGTGAAGATTTATTTCACTTTCTCATTTTTTTTGCTTTTGGAGCATGATGCCCAACTGACTTAAGAACCTAGGTAAGGAGGTAAACAGTACAGCATTGATATACAGTTATTTATTGACAAAAGTAGAAAAAAAAGAAAAATTAACAAAATCAAATTCACTTACAAGTGGGATCCCATCTTTGCTCAGTTAGACTGTCCAGTACTTGGATGCTTCCATGGAGATCCCCATTGTCTTTCATGACACGAGCCTTTCGAATGACCAACTGAGGTGCTACAGGGATAGATGGTGCCGACTTCTGAATTTGGTCAACAATATTAAGCAGAGCTGAAGAACCATCTCGCCAATAGACAAATCGGTCTACGACAAAGGCAATTGATAATGCCATTCTGTATTCTTCACTTTCAAGAGCAAAATTTAAACTCAACTGAAAACAGAATAAATAAGAATACAAATGAGTATTCTGAATTTAAAAAAAAAAGAATTAGTTTTAATCAACATTAAATTGTTTAAATAAAGTCATAGGGGAACCTCATGTACTGCAGCTATAGCAGAAGTGGTGTGTCTAAGGCAAGATAGCCAGACAGAGCCCATTCCTCTTCAGGATGGTTTTGAATTCAGTCCTCCTTCTACTAGAATAGTTACCAAAAGAGCTCAGTTAACACTGCTATTTAACCCATAGCTGGAGGAGAGCAACAGATTCATAAGCTTTCCCAAGGGTATTTCTGCAGAATTTAACATTATGAACTCAGGTGTAATTTTCACTGATTCCTCTTTCCAAGTTTAGAGAACATTAATTCCTATATAACTGTCAAGTCAAAGATTTTATTGTACATTGATTTCTATATAACGGTCATGTCAAAGATTCTAAAGTACATTAATTCCTATAAAACGGTTATATCAAAGATCTATGGTAGATTTTTATAGTCTTTAATTGCATATGAAATTAGTAAATACTACAACACTATATACTTCAGTATATGTATCAGCTGCAACAAATTTAGGAGATAAAGTACTTACCCATAGAACATGCTAGAGATAGTTTCCCACAACATCATATATTGCTACTAAATGAAAACATTATCTTAAAACCTCGTCTTGTTTTTCAATAGACTTTCACATGGTGTCAAACTGACTTAGAAATATCTAAACTGCCAAGTGTATACATCCCCTTTCTCAGATTAATGATTAAAAATGATTTCAAGCAAATGAATCCTGTAGATTTTAGTGGAAACCATCCTTCTTCAGACCTTGTAGAATGGCTCTACAGAATCCGAAAACTTTGCCAAGCCACATCACTTGACAACTTTCAACAGCAGCAACACCTAAAATGGATAGCACATTTAACTCAAAGAGAAAATAATGACATAATCACCATGTTGACATTCCACACTACTTTGAAAAAAAGGTTGGGAAGGAAACCCCTATCATGACTAGAAAGAGCAATGACAATTACTGGACTTGAGGAACCTATTTTCCTAAAAAGATTTTTCAATAGAAAGATTTTATAAATTTCAACTGGTGCTAACACTGTACGTGTTGTATAAGAGTGTCATTGCCAACACTGTGGTTTGAAACTAGATGACCAGTGAGTTACACAGGCGATTCCATTACTAAGTAGATCATGTGATCATAAAGGAAGTGAATAAATAGGAAGTAGCATGTTAACTAAGTGATCACTATTCCTCCTCTGTCCACTATTGCGATACGTTCACTCTCTCTACTCTACTACTATATGGATTATGATTCTCTTCTGATCATTATACTATTTGGCGATTACTACTTGAACAAGTATTACTAGTTCGGATATTATTAGAAGGTGTTACTACTAGTACCAACGTCTACAAAGTCTTGAATATAACAAGAATTTTTGGAAGTGATAACAAGCTTTCACTTTACATAGCAAAAGGGACAAGCGAAACCATCCAACATTCTTAAAAGTGGCAACGAGGATTCACAAGGAATCATAATAGTGGCAACAAAGATTCCTTGAACTTACATGGACAGAGAAAATTAATCTGCAAAACGTTCAGCAGAGTTTAGCAGAAAAATGGAAGAATTAAAGGCTTCTATGCTGCAACAACAAAAATTACAGCAGGAATTACAATTACAGCAACAGAAACAGCACCATGAACAGCAATTACAATTACAGCAACAAAAGTTTTTCAAGTTGTTCACTAAAATGATGGAAACAAAAACTTCAGATTTGTTTACTCCTGATGCTGTCGCTAATTCAGTCACCAAGTGTCTGTACAATCTGGATGAAAGAATAACTTTCTCATCATACTATAGAAGATATGAAGGAATCTTTAAAAGGATTATGAGCATAGGAGTAATAGAAAAAGTTTGATTGTTGTTGAGGAAATTATCCCCACTGAACATGAAAAGTATATAAATTTATTTTGCCAAAGAAGCTAGGAGAAATAACTTTTAATGAGACTGACCTAACACTATCGAAAATATTTGGAGACAGGAGTCCGTTGTTCAATATACATATGCAATGTCTCAATTTATTAAAATCAGATGAAGAAGATTTTGTCACATACGCAGGTGGTAAGCATTTTAAAAAGGATTGTTTCTTTAGAAACAAGAAATGCTATGAGTGTGGGAAATTAGGACACAAGAGTGCATGTTGCAGATCAAAAAAATGGAGAAAAAAATAAAATGCATGTGAACAGAATTAATACATGCAGTAATAATAAGAGACCCAAAAGGCAAATTAATTGCACTTTGCAAAAGAGGAAATATGTTTTTGTGCAAATAAATGATGTGAAAATCAAGTTGCAATTAGACACAGGATTGGATATTATTATTATTATTATTATTATTAACAAGCAGACTTGGAAGAAAATGAGTAAACCCAGGTTATTAACTTTTGAGAAAATCACTTATGGAGTGTTAGGGAAAAGATTAAACTTTTAGGTAAATTCAGCTGTAACGTTTTATTTGTCGGAAAGACCAGAAAAACAGTAGTATTTGTCTTGAAAAATACTGTTTGGTACAGATAGGACGGCATTATGGGATGTACCTATTAACTCACTTTGTAATAACATAAATATTGTTGCCAGTTCTAATACAGCAAATGAAAAAGACTTTTTCAGAAGTTTTTTTCTGAAGGTCTCAGGACATGCACGAAGGTAAAAGCCAAGTTTCAGTTGAAAGACAAGGTAACACCTACGTTTAAACCAAAAAGAAGTGTACCATTTGTGGCTGTAGATCCAATCAACAATAAATTGGACAGTCTGGAGTAATTGGAAGTAATATCAAGAATAGACTATTCTAAATGGGCAGCTCCGACAGTCTACATTAAAAAGTGGAATAAAAGAATACGAGTGTGCGCTGATTTTTCAACGGGATTAAATGAAAGTTTGAAATAGCATAATTACCCGTTACCTAGTCCAGAAGAAATTTTTGAAAAACTGAATGGAGGTCAATTTTTCTCAAAGTTTGACCTCTCAGACACATACTTACAAATACATGTGAACGAAAACTGTTCAAAATTGCTAACTATTAACACCCATAGAAGGTTATATCAATTCAGCCATCTTCCTTTTGGTGTAAAGGTTGCATCAGGTACATTCCAACAAATAATGGATACAATGCTGGCTGGGTTGGATTGTGCTTAAGCATATTTGGACGACATATTGGTAAAAAGCAAAACATGAAAAGAACAGGCTGAAGATTTAAAGAAAGTCTTTGAAAGAATCAAAGATTATGGCTTCAAAATAAATGAAGAAAAGTATGAGTTATTCATGTCCAAACTCAAATATCTAACGCAGATTATTGATGAGATAGTATCTGCAAGAGCAAGTGCGATAAAGGAGATGCCTGCACGAATTAATATTACAAAACTACAAGCATTCTTAGGTTTTGCAAACTATTATCATACATACCTAATGTGGATGAGTTGAGAGCGCCATTAAATAATCTACGGAAGAAGGATGTCAAGTGGAAGGGGACAGAAAAATGTCAAAGTGCGCTCGAGCAGATTAAGAAGGTATTAACATCAGAGCTATTACTGATTCATTTCGAACCTAACCTGAAAATTGTTGTTGCATCTGATGCAAGTGATACAGGGATTGGAGCAGTTGTATTACATAAGTATGATGACGGATAATGAAGTCAATAGTACATCCTTCAAGTTCGTTAATTGCAGCTGAAAGAAGCTACAGTCAAATAGAGAAGGAAGCATTGGCTATTATATTTGCAATGAAGAAATTCCACAAGTTCTTTCATGGACAGGACTTTATTCTTCAAATGGATCATTGACCATTGTTATCAATATATGGATCTAAAAGAGATGTTCCTACACATATGGCAAATAGACTGCAGTGCTGGGGAATGCTTCTGTTAAATTATAACTACAAGATGGAATTTTTACCATCTAAGAAGCTAAGTCATGCAGACGGTTTGTCCCAATTAGTACCATGATTCTGCGAACCACTGGAAAACATGATAATTGCAGCGATTATGGCCGAAAGCAAAATAAGCAACTATACAATACCGTGAGAGAGCTGCCAATTACATTCATATAGCAAAAGTGACAAGTAATCCGACCAACATCACAAAAGTAAGCTTAGTCAATGAACGTTTCCTTTTTGTTTTTTTACAGTAAGGTTCACGCTGTACAAGGCCCATGGGTCACACAAGGTAGATAGTTATGTTAAGGGTAGTTTATATGGATAGGAGTGGAAGATAACTCTAGACTTGAACAGGTTAAAATTGTAGTGATTGGAGAAGAATCCTCTTTGAAGCCTGTTCCACAGTGCAGTGTTTTGTGGGAACAAGCTGTTTCAGTAGAACTCACTTTTCACCAATGGAATATGGAGGGAATGTGGGTCATTTGCTACAATGTGTTTGGCATGGTGGGTCCTAGCTGTGAGCATTAGATCTGGCAAAACCAAGGAATGTAGTTCATCTAAACACTTTCCATGGAAGTAGTGACAGAGCGGTGAGAGATTTGCCATATCCCACCTATGAGAGAGAGGTTGAAGGGTGGAAAATAATTTGTGACCCACAAGGACTTGGTAACACTTTTTTAACTCTATCAAGACTGGAAGGTGCAGCTCCCCACTCCAAATATAAAGAAATGGCTAATATTACCATTAGAGGTGAGGAGAACAGAGACTACACTTTGATCTCAGACAGATGGTTGGAACTGAAGAAAAGCGTAACTAGATTAGCACCAGCTGCTCAACCAATGAATACCAAATGTTTCCTTATAAAGAAGCAGCTGATATTACCTTAATGACATGAATAGATACATTTTTATCCCAGCCCAATGCCCAGGGAGTAATGAAAAACATAATTTGAGCAACATTAGCTGCTCAGTGAATGACTGCCGAATGTTTCCCTATAAAGAAATGGGTAATATTACCTTGACAATAAGAGATAAAGAGAACAGAGACTACACTTTGATCCCAGATTGATGCTCAGGAAATGAAGAAAAGTGTAACTCAAGTAGTATTGGCTGCTCTGCCAATGAATACCTAATGTTTCCTTATAAGGAAATGGTTAATTTTACTACGGTTCTGATTCTGAACAGTTTTATGGTCTACTGAAACCTGTAATGGCAAAGTTCTGAAAATAGATTTTCAGTTTTTAGCCCTATATATATATATATATATATATATATATATATATATATATATATGAGGAAATATAGTCTTAAAGTGTGCTATATTTATGGGATAAAGTGCTCAATATCAGAGATAGAGCGTGTGTAAATATAAAAGTGGACATGGAAGTCAGCACTTAGAGGCGACAGTCTGCACTGCACTAGCATGAAGCAGACTGTCGCCTCTAAGTGCTAACTTCCATGTCCACTTTTATATTTATATATATATATATATATATATATATATATATATGTTTAATTCTGATTATATTATTTTGAGTAAAACAAATGCTTACTTCTCAGATTGTAATTTGGCACTAAATTTTTATTCATTTCGTTACAGGTATTTACAAATCTTAGTTTCATCTGACACAAACAAAATAGTGAGGAATAGGAAAACTGTGTTGCATCATATTCCCACTGGTAAGGAGCCTCACTGCCCTGCCCTGCCCTTTCTTAATTAAGGAGATGGACAGTCCAAAAGAAACCTCCAGCACTATGCCGACCGTTAAACTTTAAGTCAAGACAATTTTTAAAAAAAATGTCAATTTACTTACAAGTAGGAGCTCAACTTGATTCAGCTTTGGAATCTGTTGATTCTGTTCATTCATAATGGTTGGGTTGATCGTTGGTGGGAGGAACGGCCAATCCTGAGCAAAAGCACCGTCAACATATTTTTTTATCTCTGCAGAAAGTAGATGCAGCAATTCCTGTAACATTTCCCTCTGTGATTCTTTATCATTTTGTTTGGATAGGCACTTTCGAATACTTTCAGGAACATCATCTTCAAAAGAACAAAAGAATATACATGTACTTTCAAGGTCCTCCAATACCCTATTTCATACTCAATGCAAAACAAAAGACTCATAAAATATTCCAGCATAGAAAAGCGGCTCTTATGACAAACCCAATGAATCAAAAACAAAAGATATTAAACATCTCCACAAAATTGACAGAAGTAACAAGATTTTGCTACCGGGGTAAAGATATGTGTTTTAGGCAGAATCATATATGCCACTTTCAATTCTTATGTGAATGGAGAATTTATGTTCTTGGTTTTATTAATTTTTACTGTTTATTAACCTTTTTCAGGTTATTTAAAGCCATAAAATATTTTTAGATTCTAAGAATTTTTGGTAAACTTTAACTTTCATGCCTACAAAAAAACACTGTGTCAAAAGGACTGTTATTCCCTTGATACCACTATTATTTTGTGCTACCTTCACTACCTAGGCAATGTTTATTTACAAGATTATAAAAATATGTGAACCAAGTATGATGCAGTATTTATTATTTATCATTTAATAAAGAATTATTATTTATCTCTATCTATAAAAAGCAGGATGTGTGTGTGTGTGTGTGTAACGAACGCACGGCTGCAATTTTCGAAGGATTTGCACCAAAATTTACATCCACATGCTCCAAGTTAGGGAGAAGGCCAAGGCTGACTTTGCATTTCCCAACTCCCATTGATAGTGGAAATAACCGATTTTTTCATGCTTCTACGGCAGTTTTCATGTAGTTTGTGGCCATTTTCTACTGGCCAGAGTGAGAGCCTATAGCTGGCTGCCACGAATACACACACACACACACATAATATCAGTGGTCAATATATATATATATATATATATATATATATATATATATAAATTCCCAAGAGGATAGAATCCAGGTAGAACTCAATGTACAGTACAGAGCATGAATATAATATAAAAGGCTGAAACACTAATATTTATTCCATGGTTATAATTTATTACATTGGAATTGGAATCATGATCCAATTCATCAGACCTACAAATATATATATATATAATCAAGATAATAATCAAAAGTTACTGGAAATACTACATCTCAAGCCAGACCTAAAAACTTTGAGGAACTCAGCCTTCTAGCATATCATAAACCTAAGAACCCTACAGAGATTATAAGTAGTTACCAAATTTCAGATTATAAGGTAACCTGTAATAGATAAAAAAACAAAAACAACTGGATTTTCCCAACCATGTAACAACAAAAGGAGCTTATGTTGTAACCACATTAGACACACAAATTCATTCACTAGCTTAGTCACTAAATCTACTTTCAAAATCTACCACAACTCTAACTGTAGAAGTCATAACATAATTTACCTCCTAGAATGCACACTATGCCAGAAACAATATGTAGGAAAATCTGAATGGCCCTTTCACTACAGAATTAATAATTATCACAATCAAATTAAGTCATCTCCCCATGAAAGATTATTACCCGTAGAACATTTCCGCCTAGAAAAACATGATTTTTAAAGCCGTGCAAAATTCACTATAATCCTCTCCAAAGGCTGTATCATATGTCATCTTTTACACAAAAGGAAAAAAAAACATTAAAACAAGTTATTAGAAGAATGTGCTTGTCTGTGTGTAACAGGTATGTGTGATAGACACGTTTGTGTATATGAATGTGTGAGACATTTTAAAAGTCAACAAAGGTTCAAGGAAGTAAACACACCTCAGTAGCAGCATTCCTATCTACATGTGACTACATCTGAAAGCCAGAGATAAAAAAAAAAGAACTAAGAGAAAGAGATTCCCTTTTTTTATTGGCTTAAAGAGACCCCCTCTAGCAAGTGCTTTGGCAAAGTCAAGTGAGGTAACCCACAAAGTCAAGTGGGGTAGCCCACAAACTACATTATGGTAGTGGGAAAGTGACTGAAGTGAAGATGCCAGGTCAGAACCAATAATATTGCAGATTCTTCTTTGGGCTTTATCAAAGGTCTTCAATATATAGCAGGAACACCATGTAATCAAGTTAGAAATATTTCACAAATTAGGGCATTGTAGGGGTCAAGAGTTAGCAACTAACTGTTGATGGAAGCACCTCGATGTCACTGCTGATTGCCTTGACATTCCGTTAATCTTGTCTACTGCGGAAGACATTACTAATGCTAAGTCAGTTCTGCTTTCATGGGTGAAATCAGCATTGATTTTTATAATGACTCAGGGACTCAAATACAACTGCAGCAAAAACTATGTGGGCCTTTTCTGAGGGGTCAGAAAAGAAGTTTTACGACCCTTGTATTTTGAGATAGCATTCCGGAAGTGTGTGCATGGAACTGAAGGAAATTGAGGTCTCTTTTTTTTTCCATATGAGCAGTGGTTGTCAAAGTAAGCACTTCTGTTTGGGTTAAGAGGTTAAAGTTCGAACAGAGTACAATAGATAACTAGATATGAACAGAGATAGATAGATAGATAGATAGATATGAACAGACTGAGTTAGATAGATAGATATATAGATAGATATGAACAGACTGAGTTAGATAGATAGATATATAGATAGATATGAACAGACGGAGTTAGATAGATAGATATATAGATAGATATGAACAGACAGAGTTAGATAGATAGATATATAGATAGATATGAACAGACGGAGTTAGATAGATAGATATATAGATATGAACAGACAGAGTTAGATAGATATATAGATAGATATGAACAGACTGAGTTAGATAGATATATAGATAGATATGAACAGACTGAGTTAGATAGATAGATATATAGATAGATATGAACAGACTGAGTTAAATAGATAGATATATAGATAGATATGAACAGAGATAGATAGATAGATATGAAGATAGATAGATAGATAGATATATAGATAGATAGATAGATATGAACAGACTAAGTTAGATAGATAGATATATAGATAGATATGAACAGAGATAGATAGATAGATAGATAGATATATAGATAGATATGAACAGACTGAGTTAGATAGATATATAGATAGATAGATAGATATGAACAGACTGAGTTAGATAGATAGATATATAGATAGATAGATAGATATGAACAGAGATAGATAGATAGATATGAAGATAGATAGATAGATATGAACAGACTGAGTTAGATAGATAGATAGATAGATAGATATGAACAGAGATAGATAGATAGATATGAAGATATATAGATATGAACAGACTGAGTTAGATAGATATGAAGATAGATAGATATGAACAGACTGAGTTAGATAGATAGATAGATAGATAGATAGATATGAACAGAGATAGATAGATAGATATGAACAGATTGAGTTAGATAGATAGATATGAACAGCTGAGTTAGATAGATAGATAGATAGATAGATATGAACAGACTGAGTTAGATAGATAGATAGATAGATAGATAGATATGAACAGAGATAGATAGATAGATATGAACAGATTGAGTTAGATAGATAGATATGAACAGCTGAGTTAGATAGATAGATAGATAGATAGATATGAACAGAGATAGATAGATAGATAGATATGAACAGAGATAGATAGATAGATAGATAGATATGAACAGAGATAGATAGATAGATAGATAGATAGATAGATATGAACAGAGATAGATAGATAGATATGAACAGACTGAGTTAGATAGATAGATAGATAGATATGAAAGACTGTGATAGATTTGAACAGTGATAAATAGATATGAATAGACTGAGATAGATAATTAGAGAGATATGAACAAACTGAGATGGATAGACAGATATGAGCAGACTGAGATAGATAATGAAGACACTGTGATAGATAGATATGTTTACAAGAAGCATTTGATATTTTTAAATATGTAGATAACAACAGCAATTAGTGTGATCTCAAAGCAAAATCTTTACCTGGAGTAATTTCAGAAACCTTTTTAATCAACTGTGGCAGCTGAACTTGCAATGATGAGTTTAAGACAAAAGTCATCTTGCTTGAGTGGTGAAGAAATGGATCTTCCTTAGCAACTGGATCTCTGAAAGTCAGACACATCAAAATTAAACATCTCCACAAAATTGACAGAAGTAACAAGATTTTGCTACCGGGGTAAAGATATGTGTTTTAGGCAGAATCATATATGCCACTTTCAATTCTTATGTGAATGGAGAATTTATGTTCTTGGTTTTATTAATTTTACTGTTTATCAACCTTTTGCAGGTTATTTAAAGCCATAAAATATTTTTAGATTCTAAGAATTTTTGGCAAATTTTAACTTTCATGCCTACAAAAAAACAGTGTGTCAAAAGGACTGTTATTCCCTTGACACCACTACCTTCACTACCTAGGCAATGTTTATTTACAAGATTATAAAAATATGTGAACCAAATACGATGCAATATTTATTATTTACCATTTTATAAAGATTTATTATTTATCTGTATCTAGAAAAGGCAGGATGTGGGCGTGTGTGTGTGTGTGTGTGTGTAACGAATGCACGGCTGCAATTTTCGACGGATATGCACCAAAATTTACATGCACATGCTCCAAGTTAGTGGAAAGGCCAAGACCAACTTTGCATTTCCCAACTCCCATTGATAGTGGAAATAATCGTTTTTTTCATGCTTCTACGGCAGTTTTCATGTAGTTTGCGGCCATTTTCTACTGGCCAGAGTGAGAGCCTATAGCTGGCTGCCACGAATAGGCAGGAAGATTCTATTGGCCAGCGTGAGAGCCAACAGCTGACTGACACGAATGTTAACTAGCATGCTAGCATGCAACAAAAATCAATAGCTGTATTCATCACGTGGGAAAAATTTAAATCTGCATGGCACTTTACTCCAATTGGCTCATTTGCTTGCTTAAACTCAACGTTGATTCTGATTCTGCAGAACTGGGTTTGGTGTGAAAAAGTATTTGTTGTTAACATTCTTTTTTTCATTCAGTTTTTCCAGTTACGAGTCCTTTTTTAAAGCTGATCGTTTTGTGTTCATTTTGTTTGGTTCTTTTTTCGTAACAGATTTAATGTTTAGTATAGAGCTAAGAAAAAATTCGCAGTGTGAGATAGTCAAGAAGTAAGGCACGTAGAAACATCAGCACGGCAAAGGGCACTCCTTTAAAGGCAAGGAAGGGCAAAAATATTTTAAGTCAAGTGATAGCAATTGCTGTATGAGTCGTACAATTTTTTAATCAAGCACGGGCAACGCCGGGACATGCTGCTAGTCATTTTATAAAGATTTATTATTTACCATTTTATAAAGATTTATTATTTACCATTTTATAAAGAAATAAATGTGAAAAGAAATATTTTTTCAAAATTTTTAAAAATTATCAAAATATGCAAACCATCTACAATGCAATATTTATTATTTACCATTTTATAAATAACTATGAAAACAATTTTTTATTCCTAATTTTCTAAAAATATAAATGAATTACTGCATGAAAGAAATGCTTGACAAATGCCTTTTTTTCAGAATTTATAATTAGTTACTTGTTGTTATCCGTTTATTTATTTTTTTATGTTTGACAGACAGACATTATAAATTGATGATAAACATTACATTGTATTAGTTGATTCACATTTTTAGAATGTAAATATAAAATTATTCTAGTAAATTAGCAATCTAATAAATAAAGTGTTTAACAGCTTTGTTGTCATTTCTCAAGAATAAAGAAAATGTATAAATCCACTTTCACATGTTTAGGTTTTATTAAAATTCTAATCATCGCTTTTTGAAAAAACAAATATTGCTGAAGGAGTAAAGGTAATACAAAATAATAGTGGTGTCAAGGGGAAAAACTATCCTTTTGACACACCGTTTTATTGCGGGTACAAAAGATTGCTGGATTTTTTTTTAAAATTATAATAATTTACTGATACAAATTCTATTAATTAACCCATAGCTGGGGGGAGAAGAGGTGGATTCATACCTTTTCCAATGGTATTTGTGTGTAGATGATTATAAAAGAACCTGACCGGAATTGGAACTTGGCTCTCTGATTTTAAATCCTGAGCCATTATCTATTACACCACTCACACATCCAAGCTTATATTGTATTCCCAAGCAGTCACCCATCTAAATACTGACAAGGTTTGATGTTGCTTAACCTCAGTGATCATATAAGAACTGGTGTTTCAACATGATATGGTCATAAGCTTTATATTAATAATAAATATTATATTAATCATCACCATTTATTCAGTTAGCACATTTTGCCCTGCCACTGTGTTCACTTGAATATTATCCAAATATTAATCTACACCCAGTTTTTTTTCCCCCTATCTCACCTTTCCTAATAGAATCACTATTCTCCCAAGCCAACACACAAAACAAATATATCAAAAAATGTAAAGAAAATGGTTTGAATCCATCTTCACAACAATCCAAACAATATTTCTACATATGAAGAATTCTCTTCAAAACATAAAAAGTAAATCAAGTAATTTTTCAGTTGATCAATGAATAGAGATGACTGTTTCTAAATTCTTCTAGCAACTAACAACATTTTGTTTTTGTTTATAGCTACTTTGTTCAAATAAATTAATTTTGTTTTTTGCCTTGAAAAAGTCTGTATTGGACAAAACACGTCGACTAAAACTACATACAGTTTTCCTATATATATATATATATTGTGTACATTATGTTTTTCTAGATTTTATTAAAAAAATGTACCAAGGACTTACATTGATAAAATTTTTACGTTAATAAAGCAGACACAGAAATACACTGTGTATAAGGATATTGATCACTGTATTAAAAAAGAACAATCAACTTTAGCCTGTATCGTATTTCAATTGAATATTCAACAGTTTATAAAATGTACGGTGGCTAAGGTAGTTGTATATTCCTCTCTAATGTTGGGGTCTGTTCTTTTATTGTCCTTTCTCTTTAGGTGTGTTGTGGATCTCGGAAGGCTGCGTGAATATTTAAAGTTGCACTGCAAATATAAAACATGTAACATCCACAAACGTTAATTATAAAAAAGGGTCAAATTGTGACGATATTCAATTACGACAAAAAGGACAGATTTAGAACAACAAATTAATTGTTATATACACAATTTTACAATTTTTGTTTTGTAATGATTTGTGCGAGAGTGTATTTAAGAGAAAAAGTTCTTTACTGTTTCAGAAATGTTCAATGCCTAATTAAGTAAAAGTTGCCTGCCTTTTTTACTATAAAGGTTAAATTTAAATTAGACAAAAGTTTTCCTAAGAAAGATATTGAATGGAAAAAGCTTGTCGTTGAAATTTTCAGAATCTTTCATAAAGAAAGTTTGTTCCAAAATGCAGTATAAAAATTAAGTTTTTTTTGCTGCCCGAGTTTGTATCTCCTTTGTGTGTGTAAATATTTCTTTGCGTGTGAGTAAATTTCTGTGCGAATCCTTTGCATGTGAGAATCTCAATGCACCGAAAACTTGTTTGTTGTTTGTATTTATAGTTTTTTTAACGACTAAATCAGCTCAATGGAAGCTTGGCAGATATTACCAATTATTCTAAGAAATGCGTGGGCGAGATCGTATTTTCTATTTTTTATCCAATGGGATTTCTTGAAACATTTAAATTAGGGATGACTTTGAGAAAGATTTTTTTGTCAGTTGAGCCTACTTTTGCACAAATTTTGACTGTTTTGTTATGGAAATTTCTTGAAGCTTATTTTGCATTTAACAACCAATGAAATTCCAGAAAATGTTTGAAGTTGAAATAAGGGTTACTAAAAGTGTTTTTTTTTCTCTCATATTCTTTCACATTCAGTAAATTCCTGCATTTTAATGGCCCAACCCAAAGATTTTCCTCAATATGCCATACGACGTGTATAATAAAATAAAATTACGAATATAAATTTAAAAATTACTAAAAAACGCATTAGCCTATTTATCGCTAGGGTTCTGGGTAACACCGGTTGAGAAATACTGAAATAAAGCATTCAGTTTGAAATTCCCAGAAAATTTGAAAAAGTTACCCGGCCTAGGCAAACACCTGATGAAGACCGGTGGATAACGGCCGAAACGTTGTGATGGTAATTAACAACAAAGATGGGGATATTACTCCGAATGTAAACAAATAATGATAAGTCTTCATCCTGTAATTAAATTCATTTCAGAGAGATAGTTTGTTTTACTTTTTTAAGCATTTTTCTACGTATTTATTTAGTAATTACAAATTGAAAAAAAACTTACCACACAAAGTGTCTATTTCAAAATTAAACGATCATAAAAAATAAAACTTTTAAATGGTTATTAAGAAAATATCTATATAAATTTAAAATTCATGTTTAATAAATTTTGTCAATTTTTTTTTTTTAATTACCAAAGAAAAAGGCAAACAACATGGTCACAAACAACTAACAAGGAAGTGAAAACGAAAAGATTTTATTAACGAACAAGATTTTTTTTTAAGTATACAAAGTTTTTGCAATGAAACCATACATGTCGATTTAAAAGGTTAACTTTGATAGCTTCTAAATTATTTAAAGTTTAAAAAATATATATACTTTTTAAAAATAAATTTTTTTTTTTTGTTAATTCATATCTTCTTCTTCGGAGAAATTTTTGACTTTCACTTTTTTTCTTTTGAATAACGTTCGTTGTTTTTCGTTCAATAGAGAGAAATTAAATAAATTACATTACAATAAGTAAAAAAAGATGTATAGAAAAAAAAAATCGGGATTTAAAAAGACCGTGTAGCCCGTAAAAGAAAATTCTGGATTTAAAATATTAATAAATTTAAATAAATAAGTTGAGAGTATAGAATAAGAAAACATTTCTGACAACTTTTAGAACTTACCCGAAACGGGCACGATGTCGAGTTTCAATGAATAAAATGAATAAATTAACAATGAATGTTGAATATCTTGTTACTCTTGTTATTCCTGGAATTAATATAGGTAAAAAGGGGACATAAGTAAATGTGGATTAAAAAAAAAAAACAGAGAAAAGTCGTGAGGCTACAAAAAAGAAACAACTTTCTTCTTTGGGATTCGATGTTTAAAACATAATGAAAAGAAAAGAAAAGGAAATGGACGGTGTCCAACGAATGTCTATGTCGTCTGCTTTCTTTGCAGGGAAATCGCTCTAAAATAAATACGGCAAATAGACATATAGACAAAGAAATTAATAGACTTAAAAAAAGAAACATAATTTCTAAACCTCCAACGGACATTTTTTTTTTTTTTCCAATTTTAATTTTCTTATTAACTAAAAAGTGTTTTCCTTCATGACCCCAAATTTCTTAGGACTGACATACACACAAAAATAGAATTTCAAATGGGGTAAAGTGGGACAGTCACGACAAAAGTTTGGTGTCGTGTATGATAACACGAGATGTAAACAAACTGAAGCAGATAGATAGATAGATAGATAGATATGAAGAGATATGAAGAGTTTTAGATAGATAAATAGATAGATTGGAAGAGTATTAGATAGAAAGATATGAATAGAATGAGATAGAGAGAGATGAACAGAATGAGATAGAGAGAGAGAGAGAGATTGTGGACTCGTCCACGACAACCAGTTTACCCTCTGCTAGGAAATGCACTCTTCCTGTTACATTATTACCAACATCATACTTACAAATAATCAGCTGGCATTCATTGGTTAATCACCGTCAATCTAACTTGCTGATTGGTCAGTATCGACCAATCAGATCGCTCCCACGCACAAGATTAATTTTGGCGCAAATTCGTTCCGGAGCCTGTCACGTGATACGACATGGTATTTAACCCCAAGAACACATGTGACCACAAGGAAACCAGTACAACACAGCAGAGTTCGTCACCGCGAGAAACAACAGCAGACAATTTTGACCGCGCACTCCAAGCTCCAAAGTGTGTCTCTCAAAGAACTCTCGTCTTAACTAACGCAGTCAGACGTTAAAGAACTTTACAACATTTCACGCAAGTACAATCTGTGAACTCTTACCAACTTGTCCAATAGACAATCTCTAGCATGCAACATACTCAATCTTCTAAACTGCATTTTAATAATCAACTCTTTCGTTATGAGTCAAGGTACAAATAATTACCTAATCAAAGGGACGCAACTCAGTCTCACTTTTCAGTTCGCATGCATGTAATTTCAATACTTAATAAATTCAATTGTTATGTTTTTAACTCCGTGTTCCCTTTTGTATTTCACCATTGCTAATGATTTCCACACCTTTCCTAACAAAATAAATAATTGTGGGGAACAGCCCTTTCAACACGCAACTAACATGGTTAACCAAAACACACGCCATCTCACGCAGGGCCCGTTCCGCTACAAGATGAATTAGAATGACATGGATAGAAAGAAATGAATAGAATCAGATAGATAGAGAGATGTTGATGTAATCATTATTATATCACACGTTATCACAGGGTTATAAACAAGTTTGTCAAAACTTTCATTCAATTTCAGTCAGTTATGTGCCATGTACACGCTTAGGTGATCATGTATCTTTCGATACATGACTGACGAGGCAGATTTTTTTCCCACAGTAGGTTGCCATTTCTTTCTGCAGTAGACCAGTTGCCATAGAACCAGGTTTGTCCTGCTATTTACCCATAGCTGAGG
The DNA here is from genome assembly GCA_964036315.1 of Acanthosepion esculentum. Lineage (NCBI taxonomy): Eukaryota > Metazoa > Mollusca > Cephalopoda > Sepiida > Sepiidae > Acanthosepion > Acanthosepion esculentum. Next base: position 70,836,768 of record OZ038516.1, read on the forward strand.
GGAGAAGAAGAGGATTCATACCTTTCCCAAGGGCAAGAGCACATAAGTGAATGCAATGGATTCGAATGGAATTCAAACTCGACTCTCAAATCAAATTATTCTATATTTATATCAAAACAGCAAATTGAAATCTATTTACTGGAAATTATTTTACTATAGAAATGTTTGGCAAATTAAAAGTAAATGAATTATTAACATTTTACTATAGAAAAACATTAATTTTTTATACAACCTGTTATATCATGAGTAAAAGTCATTAAATTGATTATAAATTTCAGAAATGTTGTGACATTCATGTCCACAAAAAAATGGTGTGGAATATTAACACAGCTATTACTATATACACTATTAATTCCCTTGACAAGGTTTATTGTTTTAAATAGCAATGATTTGAATTTTAATAAAACCCAAATATATGGAATAAGTGGAATTATACATTTTCTTTATTCTTGAGAATTAGCAACAAAGATATTAAAAACTATTTATTAGATTGTTTATTTACAAGATTTTTTTTGATTTTTTTCTACAAAACTCCAGAGGCAAGGTACTGAATATAATATCAATCAGCTAAGTGAAAAATTTTATATTTGTATAATCCTATCTATCTATCTATCTATCTGTACACACACACACACACACACACACACATATATATATATATATATATATATATATATATATATATATATATCTTTCCTGTTTATAATATTCTAAAAATGCACACCAATTAATACAATACAATATTTATCATATGCCAATTTATAAAGAAATAAATATCAAAACAATTCTCTATTTATATATTTATAAACATAAATAATAAATAATAAATTATATAAATATGTGAACCAACGATAATAAAATCTTTTTTATTTACCATTTCAAAAAGTTTAAATAGATTGGCAATTTGCTGATTGCTTGCATTATTTACATCATTCGGACTGTTATCCTCATCTTCATTGCCATATTCACAACATTTCGGCCGTTGTACGCTCCGGCCTTTATGTCTATGTCTCTCTATATATCTGTCTATATCTCTGAGATGAGGTATTATGATTACTTGCATTATTTACATTATTCGGACTGTTATCCTCATCTTCATTGCCATATTCACAACGTTTCAGCCGTTGTACGCTCCGGCCTTTATGTCTATGTCTCTCTATATATCTGTCTATATCCCTGAGATGAGGTATTACGATTACTTGCATTATTTACATTATTCGGACTGTTATCCTTATCTTCATTGCCATATTCACAACATTCCGGCTGTTATACACTCCGGCCTTTATGTCTATGTCTCTCTATATATCTGTCTATATCCCTGAGATGAGGTATTATGATTACTTGCATTATTTACATTATCCGAATGTTATCCTCATGTTCATTGCCATATTCACAACGTTCAGCCATTGTACGTTCCGGCTTTCTTCAGTTGATTTAAATTTCGAACCGAACCCTTTATTTCGTCCACCGGGATAGATTGTCCTTATTCCACATGCCATGATTCTTCCGGATGTCTCAGTTATTTCCCTTTAACGCAATTCTCCATGTTTGGTTTACCACTGCTGTGGCCTGGGATTGAACTCACAACTCTTTATGTCTATTCACTGGATCTAACCAACGTCTTTATCCACTGGGCCATGTGTCCGAAATGTAGTGAATATGGCAATGAAGATGAGGATTACAGTCTGAATAATGTAAATAATGCAAGTAATCATAATACCTCATCTCAGAGATATAGACAGATATATAGAGAGATATAGACATAAAGGCCGGAACGTACAACGGCCGAAACGTTGTGAATATGACAATGAAGATGAGCATAACAGTCCGAATAATGTAAATAATGCAAGTAATCATAATACCTCATCTCAGAGATATAGACTGATATATAGAGAGACATAGATATAAAGGCCGGAGCGTACAACGGCCGAAATGTTGTGAATATGGCAATAAAGATGAGGATAACAGCCCGAATAATGTAAATAATGCAAGTAATCATGATACCTCATTTCAGAGATATAGACAGATAATTTGCTGATGTTTTGCAGTTATTTATAAATTTTCAAATAAAAAAATTTCTTTTCACATTTATTTCTTTATAAAATGGTAAATAAATCTTTATAAAATGTAAATAATATATATTGCAATGTATGTGGTTCACATATTTTTTATAATCATGTAAATAAACATTGCCGAGTGAGTCAAAAGTGTATACAGTAATAGTGGTGTCAAAGGAATAACTGTCCTTTTGAGACACCGTTTTTTTGAATGGACAATGGTTAAACATTACCCATATTTCATTCACAATACAAGTGGGTACTGACCCACTTCCCCAAATGTTAAAAACTGTTGACTAACAGTAACTGACACTACTACAATCTGTAATGGATGATGTTGCTTTTGGTCATGAGTTTGTAGGGGAAGAATTTACGACTCACTGATGAAGATGGAAATTTTCAATGTAAATGGATTTAACATTTTCAAAAGAAAGAAATTTCAACCGATGGAGGAATTTTACATATGTATCTTTATATAAAGAATGAGATAATTCAAGATGAGAGAAAATATTCTTGCATGTACACAAATGGCTGAAAAATGCAGAGAATCATTTATAGGCTTTGCTGGTAGAAAATCTGTGTGAGAGAGAGAAAGCTGTGCCGCGTGGCTTGCTTAAATTTTAAAAGACAGCTGTAGAAAACCTAGAGAAAAAGCCTATTTCTTTCACTACTACATTCCGTGGCAAAAGAAGAAGTGGTTTTATTCCTCTCTCCTTTCATAGTAAATGAATTTTACATAAAGAATGATAGAACTCAAGAAGAGAGAAAGTATAGTTGCGTGCACACAAATAGCTGAAAAGGGTAGAGAAACATTAATAGGCTTTGCTGGTAGAAAATGTGTGTGTGTGTGTGTGTGAGAGAGAGAGCTTCGCCACGTGGTTGGCTGAAATTTAGAAGACAGTCTTAAAAAAGATATAGAAAAAGCCTATGCTTTCGCTACTACATTCCATAGCAAAAGAGGAAGAGGTTTTATTGTTCTGTCCTTTTATTATAAATGAATTCAACATTTTCAAAAGAAATGAATTTCAACATCTAGAGGAATTTGACACTTATGTATTTTTTACATAAAGAATGACATTATTCAAGAAGAGAGAAAATATATTTGTGTGAACACAAATAGCTGAAAAAGGCAGAGAAACATTTATAGGCTTTGCTGTTAAAAAACGTGTGTGTATGTGTTTGAGATGTGCCATATGGCTGGCTTCAATTAAACAGACAGCCTTACAAAAGTTAGAGAAAAGGCTTATTGTTTTCACTACTAGATTCTGTAGCAGAAAAGGAAGAGATTTTATTGTTCTGTTCATTTATAATCCAGAACAGCACCACCTAATGGGTATCCTACCAGACAAGATGTGGATAATTCCTACAATCTGTTTGTAAGAGATCAAACATTATTATTTGTATTATTTTTTTATTTTAGGATAAAAAGAAATTTGAGAAACAAAATATCTGGTGTCTTGAATTGCAGGTGAATATGGGGACGTTTCATTACTCTTCTTAGTCATTTCTTTCTTGGTTAGGCTGGGAACTTTTCAACTCTAAATAGAGAAGAACAGTGGAGTAATGGATAGGGGCTCGGATTGAGGAATCGTAGAGCCAAGTTTGAATTCTAGTCGAATCCATTACATTCACTTATGTGCTAATACCCTTAGGAAAGGTATGAATCTTCTTCTTCTACCCCCCAGCTATGGTTAAATAGCAGGACAGACTGGGTTCTATAGCCTGGGATGGCAACTGGTCTACTACAGAAAGAAATGGCAACTTACTGCAGAAAAAATCTGTCTTGTCAGTCATGTATTGAAAGATACATGATCACCTAAGTATGTATTACACATGGCACATAACTGACTGTCAGTGACTGTCAGTGCATACTACCCCTTATTCAATAAGAATAAAATAAAATAATAGAAAACAAAATAAAATAAAGTACTACTACTAATATTACTATTAATAATGATAATAATAATACACCCTTAATTGAAACAACCACTTTAGTTTCCTTTCTTTCACCATACGGTCAGTTTTAGACCCACTGGAGTGACAGGGTGTGATCGAATTCTATTTTTTCCTCAGATTAGGTCATGGGCAGTGGTGTGCAGTAATATGAATCTATTTTCGTGTATAGTTTCTGTAACATACTCATAAGGTATTTACAAAAGCATTATATAAACCCTTGTGCAAATTAATTGAAACAACCACTTTAGTTTCCTTTCTTTCACCATACGGTCAGTTTTAAACCCACTGGAGTGACAGGGTGTGATCGAATTCTATTTTTTCTTCAGATTAGGTCATGGGCAGTGGTGTGCAGTAATATGAATCTATTTTCGTGTATAGTTTCTGTAACATACTCATAAGGTATTTACAAAAGCATTATATAAACCCTTGTGCAAATTAATTGAAACAACCACTTTAGTTTCCTTTCTTTCACCATACGGTCAGTTTTAGACCCACTGGAGTGACAGGGTGTGATCGAATTCTATTTTTTCCTCAGATTAGGTCATGGGCAGTGGTGTGCAGTAATATGAATCTATTTTCGTGTATAGTTTCTGTAACATACTCATAAGGTATCTACAAAAGCATTATATAAACCCTTGTGCAAATTAATTGAAACAACCACTTTAGTTTCCTTTCTTTCACCATACGGTCAGTTTTAAACCCACTGGAGTGACAGGGTGTGATCGAATTCTATTTTTTCCTCAGATTAGGTCATGGGCAGTGGTGTGCAGTAATATGAATCTATTTTCGTGTATAGTTTCTGTAACATACTCATAAGGTATTTACAAAAGCATTATATAAACCCTTGTGCAAATTAATTGAAACAACCGCTTTAGTTTCCTTTCTTTCACCATACGGTCAGTTTTAAACCCACTGGAGTGACAGGGTGTGATCGAATTCTATTTTTTCCTCAGATTAGGTCATGGGCAGTGGTGTGCAGTAATATGAATCTATTTTCAGGGTGTATGATGAAATTTGTTAGGCCTGGAAAAATATTGCGGCATACATGATTGCATCAGATTTTCATCACACCAAGACACTATTGTCTCAACTGTCGATTAGTTTTCCTACAGTCATTATCTGCGATGGAAGTTACTCCAAGGAAGCGTACAAAAATTGTAATGCTGCATGAACACACTGGCAAGTGTTACTAGTGAGCAAATCAAAGTACTATAGACTGACCGGGAGACTCTCCTGATTTATATCCAATCGAGAATTTTGGTCAATCTGCAAGGAACGACTTCATGGAATAAACGTATGAAATACTAACACGTGCACTGGGTCATGTTTAACTAGAAAGATATGAAAAAAGTAAATAATAACGGAATTATTTGTTTTGTTTCAGTTAATTTGCACGAAGGTGTAAGTAAGTATTGGTTATTCTTCTATACAAGTACCTGTAAATAAATGTAGGAAAACAGGCAGGTGAAAAAATAAAGAAATAAAGAAATAATAATACATATCAATGGAAAGATAATGATTTAAAATAATATAAGAAAAATAAAATAAGAACTTTATATAGGAACATATAAATACTTAAATAGATATGTTAAAATGTTTAAATGAGACATAGTTGGTTTGGAATTTGAACTTTGACCCAGATCAACATTTAAAATTGAAAAATTCAAACCCAACTATAAATCATTTAAATATTTTAACATATTTATCTACATATTTATATATTCCTATATAAGGCTCTTATTTCATTCTATTTTATTTTTCTTATTTTATTTTAAATCATTTTCTTTCAATTGGTATGTTTTATTATTATTATTAGTAGTAGTAGTAATACTTTATCATTAGTACTTTATTTTATTTTGTTTTATATTATTTTATTTTATCATATTCCTATATAAGGCTCTTATTTCATTCTATTTTATTTTTCTTATTTTATTTTAAATCATTTTCTTTCAATTGGTATGTTTTATTATTATTATTAGTAGTAGTAGTAATACTTTATCATTAGTACTTTATTTTATTTTGTTTTATATTATTTTATTTTATCATATTCCTATATAAGGCTCTTATTTCATTCTATTTTATTTTTCTTATTTTATTTTAAATCATTTTCTTTCAATTGGTATGTTTTATTATTATTATTATTAGTAGTAGTAATACTTTATCATTAGTACTTTACTTTATTTTGTTTTATATTATTTTATTTTATCATATTCCTATATAAGGCTCTTATTTCATTCTATTTTATTTTTCTTATTTTATTTTAAATCATTTTCTTTCAATTGGTATGTTTTATTATTATTAGTAGTAGTAGTAGTAATACTTTATCATTAGTACTTTACTTTATTTTGTTTTATATTATTTTATTTTATCATGGCATACTTTGTTCTTGCTATCATTATTTTTAGTTAGTTTAGCAATGTTACTATCAATTACTCTCTATTGGCAACATAGAGTTTCCCTCCCCCATGATTTTCCAACTGCCCCTTTTTGCTTGCTTACATTTTCAAAACCAGCGTCTCTCTAAATTAGAATTTATTTTTCTTATTTCCAACCTTATTTTCAATCTTAAATGTTGATCCGAGCTTAAATTCAAATTCAAAATTAAACTACAATTCATTTAAATATTTTAACTCTAATAATATTCCACCCCAACAATAATATATTTCACATGAACCATAAAATTAAAAAAAAACAGTGTCTGCCAAAAATATAAAAAAATTAAATATAATAATTCCATCACTTGAAAATTGCTTCAGTATGAAACTCAGGTGTGCAATTAATGTAAAATATTATGTATATTACTTATTATATATATTAAATAGCTCTGTTACTTAACATTGAGTATTGTTTATTCTTATACTATAGAGTATTTATATGTATTCATATATGATTGCTCACTTGTATACTTATCTATATCTACCAATTCGGTTATATATATATATATATATATATATATATATTATAATATTTTTTTAAAAAATATGATTCCTTCGCTACATAAGAATTCTCATGTTTCAAAAGCGGGAGCTGAGACTCCTAATATAATTTTTCAAATTAAGTTGAATTAATGGAGCACTGTCTTTTTAAAAATAAAAGCAAAAATACTAAGGAACTCCGGATTATTTACCTAATGTGTTCTTTCCTATTTTTCTGCATACCTGCACATATATATATATATATATATATATATATCCGAGTACATATACTTGTATTTTGATTGGTCATTTTAGCTTATGTAACAGTGTTTACCCCTAGCGAAGGATCGTTAATTAATTTGTAACTTTTAAAACCATTTATTCTACATTCAACATCATCACTTGATAAGACACCAGAAGTGTTGAAACAAAATGGCTATTTTTGTAGTGATTTTATAACATATTTATGTTATAATATTTAAATAAATAATTATATATATATATATATATATATATATATATGAATTGGTATCAAATACAGGAAAAATATGGATTAGAATTTGTCAGAATTTAATAGTTATAATTTGTAAAATTTATTGGATAACACTGAAATAGATTATAGTATAAAAAGAAATGGTAAGTTCAATCTAAGGGAAACAATGATTGAAACAAAGCAAGTTCAGTCGGCCAATGATGACAATTCCAGAACAACGTAACTATAAACAAATTTTTCTATCCTCTGCCAGCCGCTATGATGGAGAAAGCATTACCTCGAACCATCGCCAGTGAGACACGCTGCAAGAGCCACTCTGTTTCGCGAGGCTCGTTCCTTAATCGAGACGCAATCGTGCCAATCCTCCGAAGGAACACCATCGAATGAGGGCCAATAACCCCTGAAGTCTCCACTGCCATAGGAGTAAAAAAAAAATCTATCAGCAAGAGAAGAATATTTAGCTATTTTTTTTATCTCTGCGTCTCGGGCGACGAAACCCGGCTCAACCGCGGACCTGATCAAATTACCGGCCGAGAATGTATCAGCACAGGTCGCATCCCAAATCAACGACTTACCCATTTTAAAAGGGAAGATGGTAATGCCATCTGGCCGCTTTCCATCACCACAGTCGAGGCCTACGGAAATGGAAACATTTATCAATGTCACGTTTCATTTTTAAAACTTAATCAGAGAATGAGATATGGAGAAAAAAAAAACGAAAAGATTCTGGTATTTTTATGCTGTGGGAGAAATAAGAGATATGATTATCTGCCCTTGGCAGTTTAAGGTTAGCCAATCAGCTTCCAGTTGCTGATTGGCACGCTTTTCTACCTCTTTTTGAAGAATACTCACAGAACCAGCCATCTCTACATCGTTATCACCACAGAGTCCGTAGATGGCAAAAACATTGACTGTTCTTCAGCAGATAAGTTTGACTTGTTAAACAATGTTAGCATAATTTATGGTGTTCTGAATTCAAGAAGAGACAGCACATCCCTTGAGGCTCAAAAAAACCTATGGGTCAATCAGATTAGTCCTAAAATAGAATATTGCTCTCATATCTGGGTTGGAGTTGCACAATCCTAAACTTTCTAGCTTTGATAGAATTCAACATTGTTCGCAGTCTTGGGAGAGACATTCTTCACTCAGCAAACTCCTTCCCACAAACACATTACTATCCTGTCTGGGTCTCCACGGAAAATGACTAAATGATCTCTATTTTTGAGTTCTTCTCGTTCAGATATTTACAGTTAGGACCCCCCATTACTTCCGCAGAGACAAAACACTGTCATTTTCACTCTGTTCTGAAAATAAGGAAAAAACCTCAAGATTTTTTTCCCAAGAACTGACCCTTTATGGAACAGACTCCTGTGTGGGTGCTTCCTTGACCTCTCTTTCCTTCATATCAAGTACATCATTCAGAAAACGTCTACCTTGAGTGGGTGAGTGGTTCTTAAGCTCTGCATTGGGTGAATTCTAGTACAGAGCAACCATAGTTCCTGACCATAATTTGTTCTGAAATTCTGTTCTAAAACCAAATTATTCAAGAATCAAATAATTTTTTCCCATTACAATTAATGTAAAAGAGATGAGTTCGTTTCCAAGCACCAGATGAATGCTTATTTACATGCTTACACTATATATTTTATTATAAAAATGTTTATTCAAACAGTAAATAACACTTTATTACATCCACCGGGGTAGAGTGTTATAGTTCCACATGCCATGCCTCTTCTGGATGTCTCAGTTATATCCCATGCAGCTGTGGTAAGAAATATAAAGGCTAAACAGGCCAACCCCAGTAAGACATTGTAAAGCCATAACACAAGGAGAAATAGAAAAATCAGGCATAGCTGACCCCATATGGAGGAAAAAGGGAGATCACCACCCCTGTGGGATGAGGTTGAAATATTGGACAGAGAACATCTCTAGAAAATACAAAAACTTAAGGAATCAGCACATATGCTACAAAAATCTTCTAAGCCAGACAAGCATAGAAATGAATACAATATGGGAGCCATTAATATGGAGTGCCAGAGAAAAGCAATAGTAACAACAAAAATTGCAATATGAGCTCTGGTAAAAAATGATTACTGAGACATTAAGTTTATAAGTCCCCAAAATTCATTCACTTATATCCTCAAGGACACATGGCTGAGTGGATAAAAGCATTGGTTGGATCCAGTGACTTTACCCAAATAGCTGTGAGTTCAAACTGGCTACTGCAGTGTTGAACAAAAACATGAAGAGTTGAGTTAAAGGGAGATAACTGAGACATCTGGAAGAGGCATGGTACATGGAACTAGAACAATCAACGAAATAAAGAGGTCAGTTTGAAATTCCACAACAGCTGAAACATCTTCATCTCAGAAATAGAGACAAATAGTAAATAACACACAAAAGTGTAAATGAAAAGAATAGAAGTAAATTTAACATAACGACATTGTATTATGTACGTACCTTTTCGGTTGCGATGTGATGGCATGAGTGGAGAGAGGGAAGGAAGGAGAGGCATTATTTCTACTCCTTCCATAAGAACTTCTGGTAACTGCCTTTCAGCGGTTTCTTCCCTTCTCTGACTCTGATGTTTCTTTTCATTTTTTCTTTCAGTAAAAACCTGTCCAATGCTAAATGTTTTTGCCTGTGTTGTAAAATTTTTTCTAAAATAAGACATTACATTGTCATTGAAAAGATTTACTGCTCTATTTGCTAAAACTGTATCAGGGTGAGATTTTTTCCACAAAACTTTGTACACCACCCCATTTAGCACAAAATTTCTTTAATAAAAGAACTTGGGAGAACCCCCTTTCTTTGCTTCCTCCTCAGAAGACATTTCCTCAGGCAAAGACTTTGGCTCTTCATTTTGAAGATGTACAAGCTCTTTGGTGGTAAGCTCAGTACAATGATCTTCCACCAGCTTTTCAATATCTTCACTGTCGACATCCAAGCCCAGAGTTTTTCCCACAGCGACAATATCATCAATAATAGCAATTTCCTCAACAACAGCAGTACTTGTAGCTCTCTCAAACACCCTCAAAGTCTCATTCCAGTACAGTCTGGCCAAAGTTTCCTCCATGCTGAATTCATGATTCTGTAATTCACTTGGTTCTGTGTGTTATCAATAAGATTAACACAATTCAGGATATATATATATATAGAGAGAGCAACCTCAGTTCTCGACCATATTTTGTTCTGGAAGTCTGTTTTAAAACCAAATTGTTTGAGAACTGAATCATTTTTTCTCCATTACAATTAATGTAAAAAAGATGAATTCATTTGCAAGCACCAGAAGAATGCTTATTTACATGCTCACACTCTATATTCAACTAAATCTTTCTCTGGGCTTTCTTTTCTTTTTTTTCTTTCAGTAAAAACCTGTCCAATGCTAATTGTTTTTGCCTGCATTGTAAAATTTTTTCTAAAATGAGACATGACATTGTTATTGAAAAGATTTACTGCTTTATTTGCTAAAACTGTATCAGGGTGAGATTTTCTCGCAAAACTTTGTACATCACTTCATTTAGCACAAAATTTCTTTGATTAAAGAACTTAGGAGATCCCCTCTTTCGTTCCTTCCTCCTCCTCCTAAGAAGAAGAAGAAGAAGAAGAAGAAGAAGAAGAAGAAGAAGAAGAAGAAGAATTATTATTATTATTATTATTATCATCATCATCATCATTATCATTATTATTATTATTTCCTCAGGGAATACAGAGAGAGGAGGACATTCCTGATACTTGGGTGTGAGTGAGTGCCGACGACAACAATATTTACATCTTTTGTTAGATATTATGCTTTTAAAAAAATTGACAGCATCAAAACTTAAGATTAATTAAGAAATGCTAAAACTTATCACCACACCCTTTTATCACCCCCTATAGCATGAAATATTTTACTTACTTTATAGAGGATTTGTGAAGGTTATCTTCTGACAATGTTCATTGCCTCCTAATCAAGGCAATAGAGTCACTAAGACACAAGAGGGTTGCTGAGTGTGAAAGAATAAGAAAAAGAGAAACATTATTAAGGAGAGAGGACAATAAAAGAATGGCAATTAAGTGGACAGAAGATAACGATTGACACTGTATTTAAAATTTTGAAGAGCAAAGTTGACTGGAAAGCAAGAAGCCAGAAGAGACTTCCACAAGAAAGAAGTGCAAGAAAAGAAACTGTTAACAAAGAACTTGTTGTAGCATACCTACGGACAATAATGGGTATGTCCCCATTCACATAAATACAGTAGTAAATACTGTATGTTGGTCTGCAGTTGGAGATTTATTTTGGAATTCACTTGACTCACTTCTAGCAGTTGACAACTTCTTCTACACACCACTGGTGAATCTTATATGTGTTGTTCTTGTCCTAAGTATTATCATTCATTACCAACCATCATTTGATTATTCTATTCAGTAACCTTCCCTAGGTTACAACAGAACTTATGGTTACATCTAGCCATTTTGACTGTAAAAAGATCAGACCTTGCTGCCAATCTTGCAATTTGTTTAAATTCATAAAGTCTTATTACCATAAAGCAAAGTTCATCTGGAAAAATACCATGAAAGTATTTATAGAAAAGGCAGAGGGAAGCCACATTACAGCAGTGAGAAAGTGATTGAAGGCAAGATGCCAGGTCAGTACCAATAATATTGCTGATTCTTCTTTTTGTCAAGGATCTCTAAATATATAGCAGGAGCACCAGACCATATGTGGCAACAGTATTCAAAGCAAGGGTGAATGGTAGACTTATAAATATGTAAGATAGATTCTAGAGAGAAAAATTGCCTTGCAAGACACAGTGAACCAACTTCATGTGGCAAACATGTGTTAGTAGAGACAAAAAAGACACCTCGGATCACATGTAGGAAAGGTTGGTATGTCTAGCTCGATACAAGCCTCTCTGCAACTGGTCAAGATCCGGGTCTTTGTAAGATGCCTCGTACCAATAAAGACCGGAGGAAAACAGTAATCGGCAAGACATGGTGACTTGTGAAGTCGGTCCCGTGGGTATTTTGTTCCTGAAGTTGCTGTGGTTTCCAGTGTTATTTTTTGCTATCTCCCATCTCTTTCCCCTCTCTCCTTATTATCCCCATAGTTGTTTGGAGAGCAATCAGGTGTTTCCTCCTAATCTCAACAGACTCTTTGCTTACATTGCAACACTTTCCAGCAGCAGACCTACCAATGGATTGAATATTATCAGTCTACTTCACGTCAGCAGAGAACATTCGTCTGAGAAGGTTCAATGAGTTTCTCTCCGGGAGGTTAGTATCAACCATGCTGCTAAAAGTCTGAATGTGGTCTCTCAGATGAATAATAAAAAGAAACTATAATTGATTTGAGTGTATATTGGCCTTTTGTAATGATTAAAAGATAATGCACAAAATGTTGAAAAAGACAATATATATATATATATATATATATATATATACATACATAATAATAATAATTGGCCACTCGATATCGAGGACACCCGTTGCAATGCACAGCTAGCTAGCGCATATTGCAACATTTGCACAGGCATTTTTGCAATTTCCCAACTGGGAAATGCCCACAGAGCCCACCTGCAGTTTATACTGCTATTGGCGTGTGCAGAGCCAATTAACAGTTTTAGAGCTTTGGTGCGAACCCAGCGTGATCATAAATGAACAAGGCTGGCCACCTCAACTCGCAATCACGGTGTTTTTGTGATAACGTGCTAGCTTTGGCCAACGAGGTCTTCCACACAGTTTCCTCTCCCAAATTCACTCACAAGGTTTTGGTGGACCTGTGGCTATGGAACAGACACTTGCCAAAGGTGCCCTGTGCTTGGAGTCCGATAGCTGCTGAAATTAATTCCAGCCAGGATTCGAACTCGGTGCCTCGTGATTCTAAAGCAATGCCTTAGAGCACTCAGCCACACAGCCACACTGCTTACAGTACCAGGTGTTCCCAAGCGGTCCCCCATCTAAGTACTGACCTGGCTCTACGATGCTTAACTTCGGTGATCGAACGGGAACCGGTGTGTTCAGCGTGATTTGACCGTAATACATGCATACATACATACATACATACATACATATATATACATACATACATACATATATATATATGAAGAAATATATTCTTAAGGTGTGCTATATGTATGGGATAAAGTACTCAATATCATAGAGCATGTGTAAATATAAAAGTGAACATTGAAGTCAACACTTAGAGGCGACAGTCTCTTATATTGACTTCAATCGTCAGGCCACAAGTGTTGTTTTTTTTCTCGGCTATTTATATATACGGGTCAGTGGTGCATTGTGGGTAGTCTATTTTGGCGGTTATTTTGCCAGTAGTCATTTATTTGTTTATTTATTTGGGTTAATTTATTTTGGTTGTTTTTATTTATTTTTATTTTTTATTTTGTTTTATTTTTATTTCTTATCTTATATATTTATTTATTTATTTTTATTTTAATCGGTGTTTTATTAATGTAGTAAATAAACAAATTTTTACTACATTAATAAAACACTGATTAAAATTTAAATAAATAAATAAATAAATATATAAGATAAGAAATAAAAATAAAAAATAAAAATAAAAATAAAAATAAAAAATAAAAATAAATAAAAACAAGCAAAATAAATTAACCCAAATAGATAAATAAATAAACAAATAAATGACTTCCGGGAAATAGCCGCCAAAATAGACTACCCACAATGCACCACTGACCCATATATGTAAATATATAAATAGCCGAGAAAAAAAACAACACTTGTGGCCTGATGATTGCATCTAGCATGAAACAGCCTGTTGCCTCTACGTGTTGACTTCAATACTCACTTATATATATATATATATATATATATATATATATATATATACAATAATGTAGAAGGATAAGATAAAAGTTGCAGTTTTGGAAATTCAAGTGTAAAATTATTGGCTCATAACAGAGATATATAGAAAGTGTTCAGGAGGAAGTAAGTATATATGTATACATATGCATGTATCCAAATGTAGTAGTCACCACTTGCCCACATGATGAAGGAAGGTATGTTTGTTTTCAATGTAGCATGGATGGTATATCATCTAAGGTTGCAAAGGTAATCATGCAAATGTCATAATTCTTCTCTGGGTATGTTACAATGACGGCAGAATTGGAGAATGGGCAAAATTAATCTATTAACTCTGATTTTGTTTGATTTTCCATCTTTTTATAAACATATCTAAAAATTTGTTTTGAAACGCCTGCTTTCATCAATTTTTATTATCAGTCTATTCTTACAGATGGTTAAATTTTGATCTTGTTATTTATTTTTTCTCTAACACCACAAAAACTAAATTTGAACCCAACCAACATTGGAGATAAAAACTATTTATCACCAGTTTCATATATGTGGATTTATTTCTGTATTTTTTAAAAGAAAATTAATTCTGATTTTTTTTCCTTTTTTCTTTTAAGCTAAATTTTGCCAAAAAACAACAACACAGAAGTAATAATCTTATAATTAAATAATTCAAATCTTTTTGAGTAACAGCTATAAAAAATTCTCTAAGAGTAGGTACTTCGCAAAATTCACTAAAAGTGAGGATACAAGATGAATAAAATTACCAAAATATAATATAAACAAAGTTTTATTATCAAATAATATTTTTAATCATTTCACCCCAAGCAAGGCAATAAAGCCACTAAGACACAAACAGTTAATGAGTGTTAGAGAATATGAGAAAAAAAACATCATTATTCAAGAGAGAAAACGATAAAAGAAAGTTAAGAAAAAAATTTTTGAAGATCAAATTTGAGTGGAAAGCAAGTGGCTGGAAGAGAGTTCCACAAGCAAGAAGTGTGATTGAAGAAACTGTTAGCATAGAACTTACAGTTACATCTAGCAGCCATTTCAACTGTAAAATGATGAGATCGAGCTGCCAAACTAGTACTGCACTTAAATTCATAAAGTATAATTTACTTTTTTGCACAACATTTGAAAATGAATTTTGTAATTTTTGTGTCATTATTAAGAGGAGAGATCAAATGAGTTTTGATTTAAAAATTCATGGAAATTTTGTTTAAAAATCGTTTTTCTGACATGGCACCATAAATTTGTACGGGAAATTTTAGCACATTTATATGGTGAAAATCATATTGGATATTGGTTGAGGAAAGACCTTTGGCCTTACTTCTGCTGTAATATTTCATGGTAATATTAATTTATACCAGAAATGATATATATAATGAATATAATAAAAGTTGACTATTTTTTATCTTCCATTTACAGTACTGCTGATACCACTTTAGGAACAATCACTTCATAACCATCTCCACCACCATTAGTACTGCTTTTTAACACTGTCATTCTGTTTATTATTGTTATTATTATTATTAGTAGTAGTAGTAGTATTATCATCCTTTTTATCATGATTACCAAAACCGTGTCATTATTGTCCCTTTTTTGCCATTATACTTTCGTTTCCATCGTCATTAAGGCTAAATTTACCATTAATTCTTCAGTAACTAGTATTAACATATTAATAATAATTAATATCACAGTTATTATCACTACCAGCATCATCACAATCATCAACAACACACAAGCAGTTAGCATTGAAAATACAAACATCATCATCACACATCCTGGGTAAGACGATAAACTACATCAGCGTCCTGGGTATGACGATAAACTATGTCCAACAGCAAGGCCCCTGATCAGGAGGCTTTTGAGGAGCGTGGAACCACCTCTTTATTGCTGGTGTTCTCAGATCCACTCTGACCCGGGGTGGTAGCACTTGTTAGGGTCCCAGCTATGGGCAAATAGTTAACCCCAAAACTGAAGTAAAAAGCATTATAAAAGTGTAAAAATAGGTTTTAATGCCAGAAATACTTTGTAATAAATTATTACCAGCAATATATCTTTGAAAAATATATTACCAGCAATACGTTTTTGAAAAAAAAAAAAACATTACCAGCAATATGTTTTTGAAAAACAAAAAATATTACCAGCAATATGTTTTTCAAAATATTACCAGCTATACATTTTTGAGGAAAAAATATTACCAGAATTAGATTTTTAACAAAACAAAACTTTGTTGAAATTGAACTCAACCGATAAGGTCTGTTGATTTGATTTTTTTGCTATTTATAGATAATGTAATCAAGTGACAAGATCAAAAGAACTTGGCAGGAAACTTGACTTGGTTGCTGGAAAAATATATTGTGCGTGGGTGGATTGCAACGCCCACTTGTGTGTTTATTGACCAATTAGCGAGCGAGTTTTGGGGAGACGTAAGAAAGCCTTTGGGATCCGATTCTCCCAAAAGTGCATGAAATCGACTACATGAAACTATAGCGATTATAAAATTGTCGCATAGCTGCAATTTATAAATTGTCTATTACAAAGTAGTGTTGATTTATTATCCAATGAATGCTTGTCGTTGTATAATTTGAATTTGGGTGAGTCTGTATGTGTGTGTGTGTGCGTGATGGTGATTATTACAAATACATCCCAAAAATTCACCCGAAAATAAAAAGAATTTATATTTACTAAAATTCACCCCAAATTCTCCCAGAGTGAAACCCCTCCTTTACAAACAGGTTGACTTGACTTTTGTAATCACCCCAAATGTGGGCGACTCGGGTGCGCTATTTACAAGTGTGGGGTCTACGTTTGCGCTTACCCTCGATAAAAACAGTTTTTTCCTTTTCTTTTTTTTAATTCTTAATTTGTAAAAATTTCTTGTAATTACCTCAAATATATCCGCATTTACGAAATGTGAATATCTCTCTGATTTTTGGTAATTTTTCTTTCTGAGGGTTGGAGTTATTGCGAGTCAAGCTAACAAATTTTCATTTTAGAATTCATGTCAAAGAGTGCCCAAAATTTAATAAAAAACAAACTTTGATTTAAAATTTATAATTTAAAAAGAGTGACAAAAAAAAAAACTTTGAGTCAAAATTCGTAATTTCAAAAAAGTGACAAAAATTTAATAAAAGACAAATTTTGATTTAAAAAATTCATAATTTCAAAAGAATGCCCAAAATTTAATAAAAAACAAACTTTGATTTAAAATTCATTACTTCAAAAGAAAAAAGTGCCTAAAATTAAAAATAACAAACAAACTTTGATTTAAAAATTTTAAATCAAAGATTGTTTTTTTGTTTTTTAATTTCTTTGGATGAATATTTGCAATAAGTAAGTTTTTACTACATTATTTGGGGTGAATTAAACAGAAAAGATCCTTTGGGTGAATTACGTATATATTTTTAATTTTATGCTTTTAAAATTTGTGTATGTCAAAATTCAAAAAGTATTAAACTTTAAAAACGTGTGATTACAATATGAGGTCAAATAATCACTGTTTTCTTAAATAAGAATTAGGAAGGTTAAAAAAAAAGTGTAGGTGTCCTATTTTGCACTTTAACCTGAGATAGGGGTCAAATCCACTCTATAATTAGGCCTGGGGTTTAGAGTACAAAAGGGTATCCCCCAGAGCCTCGTCTCGGGAAACTGACTCCGTTTTTACGTGGTCTATAGGGAATTTTTGCCCGAGCCTACGCGCTCGGATACCCCACTTTAAACTCGGCCTTGTGCCACATCTTGCTGCATGGGCAGCGGGTAATTAATTTTAAACTAGAATTTTATTGGGAATGAATTTATTCCAACCGCGTTTCTTACGCGTTTGTTTTAAAAAGAAAAGCGTCTCTTAGCCATTTTTTTTAACTGACGCTATTTTGGATGAAGAAGATAAAGACTTGAACCGTTAAAACTTAAAACTTATCAACTTCTTATTTAAAGCTTTATAAATGTTTTTATTTTAAAAAGAATTTTTACTATCGGGGCATTTAAAAATGTTTAGAGGAATTTTGCAAAAAGTAAAAAAAGAAAAGCATGAATTTTGATCTGGGGACGTTTGTATGTTATCTCCAAGAAACCAAATTCCAAGGACTTGTTGCTTCTTCTTGAGATTAATATTGGAGTTATACCGCAGAAGTTAACAGCTTTGGAAACAGTAAAAATTTAATATTATTCATGGTGTTCTTATCAAAACCAAATGAAAGAATAACATTAACAACATCTACATTGGAAAATATTAGACAAGATATCCGCTTTGCTGTTCAAGACAAATATAAAGGA
>OZ038516.1:70857776-71082776 GCA_964036315.1 Acanthosepion esculentum
CACTGTAACATTTTATTCATGTCTTAAATGTATTTGTAATTCGTGTTTTAATCTATTTGTTAATAATATATATTTGTTTTGTACATATATATCGGTCTTGTTTGTTTCTTTGGACTCCATTAAAGTCCAACATTCTTATGTAGCTGGACCGGCCAGCGGAAGCCTTAACCTAGAGATAACTCATCTTCTCTTCACACATTCACACACCGCATGGCCCAACTACAATGTAGCTTTCTTGTGCCTTTTTTCTATAATTACTTTCATGGTGATTCTTCTTCTGATCTTTCTTCTTTGGTATCTCGATTTTATGAATTTAAGCGCAGTACTAGATTGGCAGCTAGGTCTCATCATTTTACAGTTGAAATGGCTAGATGTGTAACCGTAAGTTCTCTATTCTAACACTTTTTTCTTTCACGTTTTTCACTTTTGGAACTATCTACCGGCTTCTGGCTTTTCAGTCAACTTTGAGCTTCAAAAATTAATAATACAATGTCAATCGTTATCTTCTACACTCATAATTCCTGTTCTTGTATTGTCTTCTTTCTTTAGTAGGTTTTTTTCTTCTTATATTTTCTAAACCAGCGTTTCTCAACCAGGGTTCCCCGAACCCTAAGGTTACGCAAATGGTCCCCAAGGGTTCCGCGAGAACAGTTGAGATAAGCTAATGCACTTTTGACTTTTCAATATTGCCAGTTAAAGAATTAAAAAAAAAATTAAAAAACAAAACAAAACTGATGCAGCAATTTATCTGTTTTCGTTCTGTTTACTTTACTTTAGGTGATTTTTACGTTTCAGTTTAGAATGTTTTTTGTGTGTATGAAAACTCCTTGATGAAGTAAAACGAATAGTCATTTTCCTTAAACCAATTATTCAAAAATAGCACGTGAACTACGATGAAAAATTGGAAATAAAATGAGAAAGATATTATTTTGTTTTTGCGCAGGGGTTCTTTGAGACATGCAATTTTTTTCTAAGGGTTACTCAAGGGTAAAAAAAAAATGATTGAGAAACGCTGCTCTAAACAGTAACACTCAGTAACCTCTTGCATCTTAGTGGCCTCATTGCCTTGTTTGGGGGTGATATGATTTTAAAAACATCCGTCTATCTTTCCCAAACTGTTCTTTACGTATATAACTTATTTTAAAAATTCGTCCTTTTATTTATAATTATAATTTACCCTATTTTTTTAAATGTAAAAACTTAAGGCAATTTCTTTAATTTTATGAGCTTTCTTTTCTTGTGTTTTAACTTTTTTTTAGCTTTAAACTTTTTAAATTAAGAAGACCAATTTCAATTTGGAATCTAATTTACTTTGTATGTAAAAAGAAATATATATCGATATGTAAAGAAATTGTTATCAACTTGGGAAAAATAAACCTTACTAAAAATCTCTTTTCTTAATTGAAATCCCAAAGGAAAGCAAGAATAATTTCGCGGTGACCGACAAATCGTTTTAAAAATGTCATAAAAAGTAATTAATGAAAGAAAAATTAAAAAGTACGCTTTGTTATGGTCGGAAAAGAAGAGTGATAGACAAAAAAATTTATTTTGATTTAAAAAAGGTAATTAAAAATTCATTTGATGATGGAAGTTATATTTTTTTATGAAATAAACATTTTCATTATAGAAATTAAAAATAATTCACTGCCAAATGGCTTTTTAGTTTTATTTTACGATGTATTAATTAAATAATTGAAAAGGTTACTCATTTTATTAAAAATATTAAATGAAAATATTGTTTTATGATCTGTTTCTTTTTTCTATATCAGATCAGACATTTTTTTAGGGCCTTTCTTCTTCTTCCATGATTTTCTCTCCAACCCGCTACAAAGCGACTTCAAAAAACACTATTGTGGGCTTATTAAGAAGAGAAGATTATTATAAAATACTGGGACGTTCAGTTTATTTAAAATATAATTTTGAATTCTATCAATAATCTTAGTTTAGTATGGTACAAGGCCACAATAATGGGGCATTTATTAAGTAGGATCGAACTCTCAAAGTCAAAGAATATCTTGCGAGGCCCGACAAGTCTTTGCATTTTAATAAAGAAAATAATAAATCAAAAGATAAATGTTGTATTTTCTGATCATCTACGAGAACAAAACAGCAGATAATTGAATACAATAAAAAAAGATCCAACTGAAGAAGTGTTATTTTGTTGTGAAGAAGTCTTTTGAAACAGTTAAACACGAATAGTCTCCCTTGAAGCGTGTAGTTTCATTCTATGACCGTCAGGTGGCGCCAAACGTTGTGAGCAGACAAAAAAAAAGGAAAGAAAGAAAGCCACCAAAAAAGAAAAAAAAAGAGTGGGAAAAATGGCGGAAGGTGTCGATATTGATTTGTATGACAACTTAGAAGAGGATTTTAATCAGGTAAGACCGTTTTATAAATGGTCAGCAACGATATCGAAATGTGGACCGAAGATTTGTGCATTCATCTGTGTCTCTTGTAATCCGAATTCGTCTTCAAATGCGTGCACTGAAATGGTGTTTGAAAGCTCTCCCTCTGGATTGTCTTGTTCGGCCCGGCATCGTCCTTCGCCATCTTTGTGTATAACGCTTTATTTAAAAAGTTGATATTTAAGAAGCTTCGTTTTTTTTTCTTATTTTATACTGTCGATTTGTTTGGTTAATGTTTATCAGACGGTTATTGGTCTATTTAGATTGGGTGAATATTTTATGTGGTTTTTATATTTGGGGAAAAAAAACTGGTTTTATTAAGTAAAATGATTGAGTGTTATTGTTTTTCTTTATTGTTTCGTTCATGGCCGCGATGACGACGACGACGACGACGACCAACGTGTCTCTCGTTTGACTTATTTGCTTCGTTTTTATTTGTTTTGCTTTTAGCTTTTAGAAGCTCACTTTATTCAAATAAGATCGGTTTTAGCTAGATGAACTCTTGGAGATAATATTTCATTGAAAAATACCGATGCAATTGTCTTTTATTTTGCTAAAGTGAGCTGAATTTTCTGTGGGGGTGGAAGATAAAATGAAAAAAAAAAAGGGATTCCTTCAGTTTTTGTTGGAAAGGGGAAAACGATTTCCAAGCTTTTTTCTTCTTCATGTCAATGAAAAAGAATTTCTCAGCATTTCTTAACGTATCTGTAAGTTTATGGACATTGCATAAATTTTGAGATGCAAAATACTGAATAATTCTGTTTATAAATATTATGTATTTTTATTTTAT
Organism: Acanthosepion esculentum; assembly: GCA_964036315.1. Classification (NCBI taxonomy): domain Eukaryota; kingdom Metazoa; phylum Mollusca; class Cephalopoda; order Sepiida; family Sepiidae; genus Acanthosepion; species Acanthosepion esculentum. The sequence goes on from OZ038516.1 coordinate 70,860,969, forward strand.
TTTCGTCAATTTGATATTAAATTTATTTGCTCGCTTTATTTTGTAAACTTTGTATAGAAATTGAAATCTGCATTAACATTATTTTTAGTCTTAATTTTGCTAAAATAAATAAAATTAATAATTTCAAAGATTAAAATTTTATCTTTCATGACAAAGCTTTTTTTCTTCTTTTTTTTTTTTTTACTTTGAAAAAAAAAAAAAATCTTATTTTGGGCCCCTAAATAAAAATTCCGCTGTTTATCTGATCATGATTTTTACATCCGTAATAAAAGTTCCTTTATAAAAAAAATAATAAAAAGATTCGATTGTTTTTACAGACAGTTTTTTTTTTTTTCTTCCTTTTTTAAATTCGTTTCATTACAGATTTCTTTTCTTTTTTTACAACAAAAAATACATTATAAAATTTCTTTAAAAATTGTTACATTAAATCCATTTTATTATTTATTAAATTTTTTTTTTTAACATATGAATAAAGATATTTCGGTTCTTACGCACAAAATATTTGAACTCAAAAAATAATAATAATAATATCCGTATCCCCCCCCCCAAAAAAAATCTTTTAAAATAACTTAAGGAAATAATTGAAAGTCTTGTAAAAAAAATAAAAATGGGTCTTTTTTTTTTTTTTTTTTTTTTTTTTAAATAGAAAAAATTAATTTTTAATGTTTATAATTATTTTCTAAACAACTTTCAAGACTTCATATTTGACATTAAAAAAATTAAATACATTTTTAGCTTTTTGTGCTATTATTTACAATTTATTTACCATATTTATTTCTGAGGTGGCCACTTTTTTTTTTTTTTTAATTCATTTGGAATGGATCTACACGTTTTTTTATTCAAAATATCTAGAATTGAATATTTCTATGCAAATCAATAACAAGAAAAATAAAGTTGCGTAGTATAAGTTTGTCGTCTTTAAAAAGAAGAAAAAAGATCGTAACTGATTCAGTGAGATTATTATTGTAATCGTGAAGAAATTTATAATATGTAACCTTCTTTTATATGAATTCTCCTTTGATTAAAAGAAAAATAATTCCCACATCTTTTTTTTTCAAATTTACTGACTGAATCAATTCTTTTTCACGCCTTCAATAATAATGTATTCTCTTTGATTGCGTCGTCGTTATGTAGAAGAAGAATATCGATTATATTTGGTGGTCGCCGTCGCAGTCAACCTGGAAATAAAAACCATTTGGATGGTCGTCGTCGTCGTCGATTTTTGAAATATAAGAATATAACACCATCCATTGATGATTATTGAATTTATAGGTGTTAAAAGAAAGGAAGGCAGTCATCGTAGGATATACATTTTATTTGTCAGTATTTGCGCACACAAACACAAAAAAAGGTGGCTTTTTATTTATTTGTTTTTTTTTTTATTTTATACTTTTAGCTTGAATTAATCGCCTTCCATGATGATAGTCGACTTCCTTTCCGAAATCCATATCCATCATTTTATCTTCCCTCTCGGATTTGCTGCTACTGTTGTGCCTCCCCCCCTCCTTCCCTTTCATGACTTTTCTCCTATTTTCAGTCTCCAATATAAGACTTGCTGCCGCTAAGCACGTGGACCGACCCCAAGCATCTCTCTGGCCTTTCTTCACTCCCTCTTCTTCATCCTCACATTATCATCACCACATTTTAAATAGGATTTGTTGAAAGTAAAAAACAAAAAGATATTTTTGTGATTGTTTGCCTTTAACATGAGAATAAGTTGATATTGCTAGGGGGGGGGGGTGCTAAAAAGTAATCAGTTTTGTTTTCAAGACATCTCTGATCAAAATGAAAACAAAGGTTGGTGATGACTGATAGAAGTCAAGTGTTTTTTGTTTTAAGCAGTGTGGTCTTTCTGATTATTGGAGATTTTACAAATCTCGTCAACTTGCTGTGAATTTTTTATTGTTTAAATGTAGGGACCTCCACTGACTTTTCGATACCTAAGGATTAAAATTAATTTTTAAAAATGAAAAATCATTCTTGAAGATTTCATTTTTACCTTTTAATTGAAAGCTAAATGATTATTACATTTACTATTTCCAGTAAGTAAATTATTCAGGTGTATTTTAAATAAAAATTATATAGATTGGAGTCGCAACTTTTCGGCCGATTTAAGAAAATCTGCCATTTTCTTAATTTTAAGAAATTTGTAAACGAAACAAAAATATCAATATTTTTTTATTTTTTTTTTAATCTTCCAAAAATAGAATATATATTTGTGATACGTTATTTGAGTAAAATTAGGTAACCTCCATGAGATCGCTAAATAAAAGAACATAGGATGATGAAAAAGACGCCAAACTTGATGAAAACAATATTTTATCGTAATGAATTTTTTTTATTATTAAAGAGGGAAGATAAAAGTATTTTTTATATTTTCTAATCGTTCCTAGCACGTCCGAAATTTTCGTTTTTTTTTTTTTTTTTTTTTTTTTTTTTTTTTTAGTTAGCAAAATTGACAGATAATCATGCCATCACTTTTTTTCCCCATTTTATAAAAAAAAATGAAAATCTCAGTTTCAAATTCTTTTAAAAATCAATTATAACTTTTTCAAAACTTATTTTAAGAAAATTAGAAATTATAATGTTTATTTAAAATATTTTGAAACCAGTATTAGTTTCTGCACCGAAAAGAAGTAGTTTAAAAATAAAACCAAGCAGGTCATAACATTTCATGTCATTTGACAGGTGATGATTTCATCACGTTATTGTACTGGAGGACAGAAGTGATATAATTATTTAGGTTTAAATGAACAAATTATTTACCTCGTTATTTTTTAGGAAAACTTTCAGCACCCTAATTTTTTTTTTTTTATACTTAGCTTTCACCTTTATGTTTACGATGCTTTATGGAAAATATATTGTAAAAAAATTAAGATAAGACTGTTGAGAGTGCGATTAAATTTAATAAGAAAGGTGTCTAATTAATTTATAGGTACCTTTCTTATGAAATTTTACCAGAAGTGTACATAAAATACTATAATTTCATTACATTTATTATATTTTACTGTGTTATTTATATTTCCATTCATTTTATAAATTTTGATATTTATGGAAAAATGTCATAACTGAGATTAATATAAAAATAAGATGATACTAATACTTGTAGGTACCCTTCTCAGTTGAAATTGAAAAATCAAATTAACTTCTCCACACGGCGAACAATGCTTAACTCAAGTAACTCGACTTAATTGTATTCTTGCTGGTTTTCCATACTTTTTAATTACAGCCGTTTATAAACACATTACATTTCTTAATTAGTGTGGGTCTTCTGATTGGTTGAAGTGATACAATTTACAATGCTGTAAAAAAAAAAATTTATCTATCTCGTAATGTCATTTACGAAACTGAATGCGGCTTTCAACTAATTTTATATTTTAACTTAAATGTAAAAATCTAAAATAATTAAAGAAATAACAAATATTTGTATTAAAAACTCATTTTTCATTGAAAAAGTTTTTGTTTTCAGAAAATATTGTCCATATTCATAAAAGCAAATAAAAGCATTTGAAATTAAATAATATCTTTGTTTTATTGAGTTTTGTATGTTACAATTCAGAGCTGATTTTCAGGTAGGGGGGGATCCAATTAAAAAAAAAAAAAATGATTTGCTTTCCTCAAAGCCATGTGTTTTTAACTTTATTCATCAAAGCAATTAAAAGCTTTTCTAATTAAATAATGTCATAGTTTAATTGCCTTTATTATTTTACAATTCAAAGCATATTTTTGGTGAATGGGTTAAATATTTTACAAAAGAAAAAAAAAAGAAAATTTGATTTACTATCTCCAAGGAGTTTTGCTTTAAAAAAAATTCCCACCCTTTAATATTTAATTTCTCAAAATTTTATGAAAATAAGTGGGTGTTAACATATATACATATATCTCAATTTTTTTCTTTTAAAAAGAAAAAAAATTTAATTTCTGAATATGTTCTGAAAGTTTCATTAAAATCTCAATTATTTGATTTTAAAAAAATTTCCAAATCAATCTGTTTCTCACCAAAAAAAAATGAAGAAAAAAAAACTAACCTTTATCATTGGTCCACTACTGACATAAAAAAAAAAGATTTTTAACCAAAGTTTCGAATGTGCTACAGAAGAGTAAAAAAATACTTTGGTTTTTCATCTTAATAATAACAACATTTTAATGACAAAACTTTGTTTTTATTGAGTTTGGGGCTTTTTTCATCATGCTTTGCTGTTTTTTTATGTGACCAAGTGGAGGTCACTAAATTTTTTTTTCAAACCAAGATAAAATGATTGCCACAGCCTAACAATTATACAGATTTTTAAATCAGTTTTCTGTACTGTTAACATTCATTAGAATGTTATCCTTTGTAATATTTTAGTTAAATATGTAATTTTATTAATTTCTTTATTGAAATTATTTTGTTATAATAATAGTTTGTCAAATTGGAAACAAATTTGAAAGAAAGTGATCATTTATGTGCTGTCCTTCATGGCTTGGGCAATGATGGCACTTGACAACTTCTTGTCTCTTGTAGCTCTAAGCAATGTTTGACTTTTTACCATTCTTCTTACTCCCTGTTCTGCTGTCCATTCTTTGTACTTTTATAAACAGTAGGAGTTTGACTACTTTGCTAAAAAGAGCATACCCTGATGAAAAAAGGCTGTAAACCTGTTATATTTTTTTATCATCTAAATGTTTATTATTATTATTATCCTAAAGTAGTTTTTTTTTTCTCTCTCTCTCTCTCTCTCTGTTTAAAAATCTTGTAAAATTCAATCATACTTTTTGTCAAAAGTTATTTGAGAAAAATTAAAAAATTTAAAGTTTACTTAATGTAATTGGAAACAAACATTACTTAGCAGTAAAATTTTGTTAAAAATAAGAGAAAAGTGTTTAACTGTAGTGACTGGTTTTGGAGGTGTGAATCGACATTCAGGGCAATTTATTGGACAGAAGTGACAGTATTTTCAAATTTTAAGTGACCCAGCTTATTTAACTACAATTTTTAAAAATTAAATACTTTCAAAAGTCTAATATTGACTTTTTTCTTTTTCTTTTTTTTGTGAAGATGTACAAAGCCTGCACTATTTCCATCCCTAAAATTGAATCTGGAAAAGAAAATAATTATTAATTTCAGTATGTCTCTCACTGAAAAACAAATTATATTTAAAAAATGAAATTAGAATATTTAGTGAAATAGGTTGTAAAAAAGAAAATTAAACATTTTGAAAATGCGGCGATCATTAATCAAAGAATTTGATACGTACCAGCCAGAAGGAAAGCAAAGGCCTTTCTCTTAAAACACGTGACCTATTATTTCTGAACTGTACATCGTTCTTTATACAGTTTCTGCATATTAAAAATAATTTTAAAAATACTACCATGCTGTAGATTGTAATAAGCTTTCAAATTTATGATCTGTAAAAATAGATCTTTTTTAATTACACCATTTCCAGAAAGACAGATTCAAACTAACTTAATTTTAAAATAGTTAATAACTTTATCACATTTTGTATTTAAAATTGAAAAACAAGTAAATTTCTTGTAAAAATTCATTTTTCATTGGAAAAATATTTTGCCTTCAGACAATAGTGTCCTTAATATATATATATTATTCACAAAAGCCATTAAAAGCTTTTTTAATTAAATGTCTTAGTTTTATTGGGTTTTGGGTTTTACTATTCAGAGCTAAATTTTGGGTAAAACCAAGTTTCAATTTACAAAAGAAAAAAAATTTACATTCTTCAAGGTCTTCTGCTTTTAACTAATATAATCACAAAATTGCACAGTTGATTTTTCAGGTTTTCATAAAATTAAGTGGGGTGACGTAACACATTTAAAAAAAAAAAAAAAAAAAAACAATTTCCATGACTTTCAAACAAAAAAAAACAAACCGTTTTTAAAATAATTTCATTTGTGAATAAGTTCTGACAGTTTCACTAAAATCCAACAATTGTTTGATTTTTGCAAGAATTTCTAAATTAATATTTTTTTCAACTGAAAAAGGCACTAAAAATACTAATGGTACATATTATGTGACTGCCGGTGTGTAAAGCAAAAAAAAAAAACATTTTTTTTATCCAAAATTTTGAAAGTGCGAGAAACGATTAAAAAAAATTTTTTTTAAATAATTAAAAAATACTTTAGTTTTTCCTTTTAATAATAACATAAATATTTTGACAATAAGACTTTGTTTTTATTTAGTTTGGGGACTTTTTTCATCATGCTATGCAGTTTTTTTGGGGGGGGGGTTCCTATCTTGGCAAATTATTGAAGATACCTAAACAACAGCAATTAGACCATACCCCATATGCAATAAGATGAAGTGTTATTAGGAAGCTCTCAATTCTGCTTTTGTAGTCTGTCTTTATTGATCATTATGAATAGCATTTTTCATTAAATCTTTTCCAAAATCACTCAGCTGCGAATTATAAAAATGAATGAAGAGTTAATGCTCATAATCTTTCCAAATATTATTGGTATGTTTATATTTTCACACTTAGTATTTTAATAACCTAACCAGTAATCAGTTCTCTCTAACCAGGACCATCATAAGATTCTGCAATAAATCTGAGCTTTATAAGGGCAAGAATACACAAATGATTTGTGGCATTGGTGGGAACCAGGAGAGGTTTTTTTTTTTTTTACTTTACTTTACACACACACAATTATAGTCTAGTTCATCTGTAAATTAAATTTAGGTCCCAAACATTTGAACATTTATCAGAATTAGAAATTTGTTTTTAAATAATAAAATAAAAATGCTGTTTTATTGTCCTAATGACAAGTCATCATTAACCATTAAGGGCAGATTGTAATATCATTAACATAAAAAGCAATTTATCATAACTAATATATATATATATATATATATATATATATATATATATATATATATATATATATATATATATATATATATATTGTATACAAACCTTGAAAGAAATTTGTTTTTCACTTGATATTAACTGAAATTAAATCTAAATTAGGTGCCTCCAAAAAAATCATGATACCTAAGGTTTAAATTAATTTAAAAAAAAAGAAAAGGCTATCAAACACCAATATTTTAGCTGTCATCACTTCATCAAACACGTAAACATGCCTACTGTCAGTTAAAAACACAGCTACTGTTTGGTTAAAAAATTCATTTCCGCCATATTTTAAACTTAAGGTAAATAATATTGGTTTCAAATCAGATTAATTATGCTTTAAATTGGCTAATATACCTTAAATAAAGTTTTAGAAAAGTATGTTTTATTTTTGGAAGATTTTTTAATAAACAGAATTACATTACGATGAAAGACAACTAAAAATGGTTGCTAATCAGCTATTTAGAAAAAAAATTCTGTCAATTTAAATTAGTTTTAGAAATGCAACAAAGTATTTTGATTATTGGAAATACTAAATTTAATCTATTAGCTTGAAATTAAAACTAAAATAAAAACTTTTAAGAATTCATTTTAAACCTTGGGTATTGTGTTGTTTTTTTTTTTTTGTGGAGGTCCCTAGTTTAATAGAACCAGTTATTATAAGAATTAATTTTGACAGCTTTTTCTTTGTCTCTCATTTAGGGAACTTTTATATAAGGAATGCTCAATGTTTTAGATGAGAAATTCGTTCTGTTGCTGTCCTCATCATATTCTGAAATCACAGCCTATAATTGTGTGTATGTTTTTGTTTCAGGATGCGGACTACAACCATGATAGTGATTTATATGATGATGTTATCACAGCCCCAGCATCTCAAGAAGGGTTAGATGTAAGTAAAAACAAGTGAGACAAATGTTCTATAAGTTCCATAAATGGCATAAACATTTCTAGCAAATGTCTCTCATATGAACTTTAGCAATCTTGTTTATTGTTCATGTTTTAATAGAAAACATCTGAGTGAATTCATTAAAGGAAATTTTTTTTTTTTTTTTTTTCTTTTACATTTTTGTACTCTTAACAATTTTTTTCCCCCCTCTCCCAACATCGTTCTTTCTATTGACCAGCAACATCATTGATTTGGAAACGTTAATGAAAATCTTGATTGTAATACAAAATGCTTGATGGTTTTTATTTGTGCTGTAAACTATTAAAATCTATTCCAACTACAAATTTTCAGAAAATGTTCATGTTGTGTTTCTGAAAGACTTTAATAAATGCAAAACCTGAACTAAATAAAAAGAAGAAAATTTGTAAGCCTTTATGAATTTGTCCTCAAAATATTTTTCAAATTACATGTCTTAAATTGTGTTTTAAATTTGTAATACACTGAGGTTGTTTCTTATTGGAATATTGCATGTTTACCTGTTAATATTTGAAAGTAGCTTCTAATTTTAAAGTGAATGTTTTTTCTTAAATGATGAGTGGTCACCTTGCCAAGATAATATTTAAGATTGTGATTTGAATGTAAAGTTTAGCTTTGACACTGCATGCCCATTATGTGTGGAGTGAAATATCTGATTGTGAATCCAATATTTTGGTGTCGTTTTGTATTTTATCTTCCATTTGAAATTCTAAATAAACTTGGAAGCATTTGTTAAGTATTTACAAATTTTATGAAAAATTTCTGTACAGTACTATTTTGAAATTGACACACTGATAAGTCTTTGAGTTCTTATTAACGAAAAGGTAAAAATTATTTTTTGTCAAGATAAATTTCTGATGTTTTGTGTATTTGAAAGTATGTTATTGAACAATAAAAATTTGATCTTAAACCACATTTGTCTTTGGCCACTATTTTTTTTTCCCCCCCTTTTTTGTTTATATCCCCATTTTCTACTTTACAAGAATGAGTATTTGAAAAAAAAAAAAATGATAATCAATCCTAATTTGGACCTATTTTCTGCTAGTTATTTGTGCATGTTGAAGGTTTTCCACATTGTGTGGATGGCACTGTTGGGATATTTAATAAATATCCTTGTTAGCAAAGGTTGGACAACAGTGCACAAGTTAGGCACCTTTTAACTTTACTTTTGATTTTGTCTTAAGTGCAAGTGGGACATGTTGTTTTATCAGAAAACAATCCCTCTTAAGATGATAATTCTCTCTCACTACTTTTATTTATTTTTTTTTTTTTTTTTTTTTTTTTTAACAATCCCATTTAATATTTGATTAATAGAAAATGATTTTAGATTTACTGGTGTATACAGAGACCATATAAATATTTGGAATATCTGTAATTTCCTATTTTAATATAGCTTTCTATGACCTATTTTATAAGTCAGATAAAATTCTTTAATGGTAAAGCCATTCAACTAGCTTATCTCTCCACAAAAATATTAGAAGTGTTTAGCAATAACCATCCATAATCCTTTGGAAGCTATAATTAAATTTCTGACATTACTTTTTGAGCTTTGAAAATTTTTCTTTTTATTGGAATTTATATTTAAAAAGGGTCACAATTTTTATATTTTTATTATTCATGGGAAAATATTCAGTATTCTTTCTTTTCTTTTCTTACAGAAATTGCCAAATAATTCCAGATTTCCCCACTTGATAGCCTGTGTTTTTTTTTTTTTTTTTTTTTTTTCGGCCATTAGTTGCAATAGTTTTTGAAATTCTATATTTAATCAAACTAATTTTTATGAAACTAGATTATTTGCTCATATTGCAAAATTGTTCAGAATAAACATAGATTAGTTCAATGGTAAAATTAGGCTGATAACCTGAAGCCCGTTAGCATGTTTATTTATCTACCAGATGCACTTCCATTAAGATGCAGCTTCACTTTTCTTGTGATATAATAAATTAGTCACACATGATCATTAGTGCTGGCAGAATTTAAATTATGAAGCTATAATTTATAAAACATGAAGCTTCATGACTCTTATTCAACTTGCTCTAAAAAAGAAAAAAAATTATTTTCCTGTCTAAATTATTAATATCTGGTAAAATAGGTAAAAATGTTTTGCTTGTTAGTGAAAAAAAATGTAAACAAAAAATGCATAAAATCTTGACTGGGTGACACTTGAGTATTAACCCCTTTTCTCCTTATGTACATTTTTGACTAAAAAAAAAAAGATCTTTATAGCAATCACTTTTTTTTATGTATATTTTTCATTTATTTTGCACATCTCTTACTCAGTATAAATGTATGCTAATGATCAAAATTCCACTGCCAATGTGCACGTGGTTCAAGTTTCTGGTGTGCTTAACAACAGGGAACACAATAGTATGAACTTTAATGTTTCAAATCAGATTTTTCCTTTGGTTACCATTTTGATTTGCATGCTTGTCAAGATTCAAACCAAAAATATTCCTTTCAGAGCTGAATGGTAGAAAAGAGCTTTCTGCTCTCTCACTCTTAATATTACATTTGTAGAACTTTTTAAAAAAAATTTTTTTTTCTCTCTCACTCTCCCCAAAATATTTTTCTGACTTAATTCTTTAAATAATTTTTGTGGCCAGTAGACTTTTCATTTAATAGAAGTATTTAAAAAAAAAAAATGTCTGTAAATGGAAATCTGCTGATAACTTATGGCAAATACAGTTTCCTGATATAAGTAATATTTCAATGGAATTTAATTGTTTTTACTATTTCCAAAGTTGTTTGTTACTCTGCCTAACTTGTGCACATTTTGCACACCTTGCAAATTATTGTTATAAAATTCTGAACAATCTTTGGTTTCTAACATTCTTTACTCATAATAAATTGTATATTTGATCAGCTGGCCTAAACTTGTAAACAATCATTTTGTTCTTTATTAAACATGCATTGGAAGAAAACTTTCCAGATGATATATGTAGTGACTTCTCGACACTTCCTTCCCTGATTCCATCTTGCATGCACAATTGTTAGAACGACTTGTGAAAAACTTTTTTCTTCTCTCTTGCACACTTCTACAGCTTTATTCCCATGGCTTGGATCCGGAATCATCCAGAGACTCGAGGGATCATGAGCGAGGGTCTTCTGTTTACTTTTCCAGAAATAGAGTAAGTAGAATGCAAAATGTCCCAATTACTAAGTTGTTAATTTTCTTTCTTTCTCCCAAAATATCATCTAAAGTCAATCCATCTTCAAGAATTGATGAAGTTATCAAATGAACTGTAGAGAGAGAGAGAGAGAGAGAGCAGACAAAAACATTCTCTCATCTCTTTTCCCAACATTCAGAAGGTTTCATTTCAATATAGTATGGTTGGTTAGTCAGATAACTGCTGTCAATGATTTTAGTCACAAGAAACCTTGGCCTTGATGGGGTTTTAGCAATGTCAAAATATTTCTTTTCTTTTGGAAGCCCCCCTCTCCCTTTCTTCTTTTTTTTTTTTTTTCTTTTTTTTTTTTTTTTTTTTTTAGAGAGATGAAAAACTGGACCTTTAATTACATGAATCTTACATTCTGCCTTCTCTATTTAGAATTATTCTGGTCTCTTTCAGAAATGATGGTTTTTAAATTGAATTTTTAGGAAAATAATATATTATTGCTTTCGCTGTTTAGCTGTTTTGAGAATTTCTTTGTTACTTAACACCAGTTGTTTTTACAGATTTTGTTATTTATTGAATTGAAAAAGGGAATTTTACTTTTAAGGATGTTTATCTTGTGAGAGAGTTCAAAACTTTTCCTCTTAGTTGACTGTTATTGTCTTTAGTTTGTAATTTGTCAATCATACCCCCCCTTCTTTCTTCCTTTCTTTCTTCCTGCAATTTTGTGTATATGAAACTTTTATGCTTATTGCAAACTAGCCTAGAAGCTACACTCTTTGGCCAGACTAAGTTTAGCTCCTGTGGACGGCTTTTGGATCTTCACCCTCTTACCTTCAGAATCTTATGTATGTAAGAGTTATAAAAATTTAGAAATAATAAAATTATTTTATCTTTATTTGACACCTGATGTTAGTATAATCTTCCTTAATATATGCAACCCATCTCTGTAGTTTACATTTATTTTGTGAGCAATTTTTATTTTCTTTTAAAAATTGCCATTTTTTATGATCCCTTCACATAAAATCACTCTTAAAAGACATTAGGGAACCCAAACTATGTAATATTTTGAATATGTCACAGAAAGCTTGCTAGAAAAAGAAAGAAAAAAATGAGCAACGTACTGTGCCCCACTTAAGTTTTAATTACGGTTTAATTAGACAATATCAATTGCAAAGAAAAGCAAAATTGGTTTTTTAAACCTCTCACTCTGTTTGATATTGAAATTCAACTTTGAGTTATTTAATTTTTAATCATGTGTAACTCCAGTAATTCAACCTGTTACTTGAGGTTGTTTGTGATTTATCAAGATCGAAAAACAGACGGCCGGACACACGTACATTGCACTTTGTTTATATAGAAGTGTAATTGACATGAAAGAGCAACTGAAAGAACAGATGAAAAAGCAAAGCATTTATTCTTGTGTTACATCTTGGTGAAAAGTGTTGGTTATAAAAACAACTCGGGACAATTAAAACCAAAAAAAAAACTATTTAAACACTGATATCCAATTTACTGTTGTTTATTTCCACATCTTTTATTGGCTACGAGTTTAAAAAATAGGAATTCTCAAGTATGAAAAATGGATTTATGCAGCTTTTCTATATCGGAAGTCAAAATAAAAAGCACTTGGTTGAATGGAAGCTTTTTATATTTGCTGCAAATAAATGTGATACTCTCTAGTTTTAAGCAAAATATTCTTGAGATATTAAAATGTCAGTTTTAAAAACATGAGTAAAAGTGAAAAATTATATTTATTTACTTTAAGGTCAATTAAGTAATAATAAAATGAAAACGAACATGTTTTGAAGAGTTGCTAATTTACTTAAAAATCATAGTTACCGGTTACCTTTTCTAGCTGAGCATCTTCTATCTGCTATTTGTGAAAGCTATTCTGCTTGTTGAAATGTAATTAATAGCACTATAGGTACAGCGTGTATTCTTCATATTAACTAATTGCTTTTTATTGCAACTTTGCTACAGCACGGACTGGAAATAAGGGTACAAGAGAGCACCACTTTCCCCAGACAAGCCTCATTTTAAATGCTCAACTGCTTAAATATGAAGACGTGATGACCGTTTTGTGTGTGTGTGTTTTTGTTTGTTTTTTTTTTTATCAACCTCTGCAATGTTTAAACCTATTACTTAATTCAATGAGTTTTATTATTTACTTTTCTTATTACAACACAAGCAAAACAAATATAACACAGATAAAGAAACTGGACATTTAAACAAAAAAAATTTGTCTACTTGCTGCTGTAGACTTGACAATCTGAGCACTAAAAGAAACAAAAAAAAGATAAACATAAATACTATTTTTTTTTTTTTTTTCTTTTTTTTTAGGGAAAAAAAAAAATCTAATAATAATAAATAATATGGTACTTCATCTAAAAAAAAAAATTATTTTCCAAGAATCTTAACTTTAAAAGGCTTTGGACAATTTTTGTGAAAAAACTGATAGATATTAACACTGTTTCAATACCAAAGTTTTCCTGATTCTTTTCACCCCAAATTCTCTTTTTGTATAATAAAATATGTAGTAGTTAAGACGAGACTATTATTAGCATTAACCTCTTGAATGTTGTTTTTACAATTGAAATCTACTACTTTTTCATTATCTGTCTGCTGCACCAACAAATTCTTGCCATCTCTCCTCAGCTGTTTTTTGTTTACAACTACCAGAATGCATAAACCTGAGCATCCCCCACCCCCAAGTCCTCAAATCTCATTTTGCTAGTTAACTTTAAACATTTTCATCTTTGATTTCTAGAATTTTGTAGTTAAAGTGATTCTGTTGTCATCTCGTTCGTTGTATGCTTTATTTTGGCCTTTTTATCTAGTTTTTAGTTTCTTAATATTTGTTTAGCAAAGAATTATTTCTGTTTTACACGGCAACCATGGAGAAATACATTGTTATGGAGATAAGCATTTGACTTGTTTGTTTTGTTTTTTTGTGTGGTGATATTTCTATTATATCACTGATTTCTTATTTTCGTCTCTGTAACAATGCTGATAAAGAATATTTATTTCTCTCCTGTTTTCATAAATTACACCAACACATGGATGGACATAGGCTTAATGTTGTCTGCCAATAACTTTACGGTTCAACTGTTTTTACTCATTGAAGAAACTCTGGAAAGTCACCTAATATTTCTTGTCACATTAAAAAAAATTCTCTGTTTGAGTGAGGACATCATTGTGGAAAAATGTCTGTCTTGTATCTCTGAAGAATGACCCAGTCTTTATACAAAATTGTTACACTGATTAAGTGAGTCAGAAGAGGAACAGTTGTACAGTCATCGTCTTCCCAGGTGGTTCTATTCCAGCTGTTAGTAGTTTTTCAGATCTTCATCTGATAGCAGAGTAACATTGTCAGTTGTCTCCTCCTGTTCTTTATTATCCACTGTTTGTAATCTTATCACCACAAAATCTGCACTGATTCTAATATCAAAGCATTAAGAATATTGCTATATTTGAGACTATTTAAAAGTAACTGAAAGTCAAAATGTTTGATTTGAGCAAAATGAAAACAAGGTTCAATTTTACTTAATCTAAGATATGGGGAAAAGAGGAGAAATTCCAGCTGAAATGATCATTATTATTATTTAATTTCTATGTGGTTGTTTTATTTCTTCATGTAACAGGTTTTGATGAACAAAAATGAAAAACTTATCTGGACATACTGCTCTATTAATTACACCATATACAACGCATTGCTTTTTATTTTTATATATATATATATATATATATATAGTTATGGCAAATTTAAGGAACACAAAAACAGTTCAATTTAAATCAAATTTATTTAAAACACAACTTAAATCAATTTTACGAAAATGTTAAATATAAAATTGAATAATTTTTTATTTTTTTTATCATAAAATAATATTTTAACAAACTTTAAAATTCAATATGAGCGTTTGCATTCATGAATTTAAATAGAAAGACCATCTTTATCCATACCAAGAAGGTTTCTCAGTTTGGAATACACCCGAACATAGGATGAAAAAAACTTGTTCAACACCAGAAGATGAGGCCACTGCTGACAGGAGTTGCTTTACTGCAGAAAGTATATCACTACTTGACATACTTTCAAAGTTAAAAAAAACAACAGGCAAGAATTGAAAAACCCAGATTTAAGTTTTAAAAAAACTGTCAGTGTTACTAGCAAACTACTCTGAAAAAAATCAAGGGATTATTTATATAGAAATCAGTGATCATCAGCTTATGTAGAACTATGTCAATCTCTTAAATTTAAAAATACTGTAAGAATAAAATAGCTCTGTGACCTTATCTTTAAAAAGAAGTCTAATTTGAATGTAGGTGTACCCCAACCAACCCTGACAAAAAAATGTAATAGTAAAAATAGATAATGACTAAGTGTCTACAAAATTGTGCAAATTAACTAAAGTTAATTTTTCCTTTTTCTTTTTTTTAATAAAGATGATGTCCATTGATTCATGTCTTCAATGTGTTAAAATTGATAGTGAAGGGAGTTATAGAGCATAACTGATTTCTGCTTGACTCCTTGGCATTAGGTGAAGAAAGCATCAATACAAATTATTCACTGTATTTGCATAACCTTGATGGGAACATTTATCACTTGTAAGCACTAAGCATTTTGCTATGATGAACTAGTATACCTCAACAACAACTCTCTTTGCTTCTTTCTTGGACTCATTCATTCTACAAAATGTGCCACTGATTTACTATAAATGCAAGCTATTTCCCCCACCCTTTTTCATAATATATATAATAATTTAAGGTAGGCTATGTTTATGGGTAAAAGTGCTCAATATCGGGGATAGAATGCATGTAAATACAAAACTGGACACTGGAGGCAACAGTCTGTTTCATGCTTGAGCACAATCTTCAAGCCATGTGTGTTGGCACAACTTTATATATAGTTTTTGTCTTTGTTTCTTTCAAGCCTTGTGGCAATTTTAAAATGCAGAAATCTTTCATGTTCTACATATAATAGTTTTTTCAATATTTGTAGAGATGATTGGTAATTGGATTTAGTTTTGTAAACCTAATTTGACCAGAGCATGCTGTTTAGTATCTTGGTAATTGGGCAATCATTGAAGTGAAGTGTTTCTCTAAGAATTCAGTGTCAAATCTACTCTTTGACTTATTAACTTCTGATAGAATAAAATCCAAGTCTGCAATCAAAAATCAATCTCATCTTTAATTGTTTTTGTCCATTTTATTGCTGCATGCACTTGTTTTCTGTGACTATTAAAAAAAAAAGGAAGATATTTGTGCATTAAAACTTTATATATCAACAAGACTAAAAGTTTTTGATTTTTCTCCCAAACCATCAGATCTTCTTGCATTGCTCATTTGTATTATAATGGTGTGTGTGTGCGCGCAGACTGGTGAAAAGAAAATCTTTCTTGTCCCTCTCTGATTAAATTAAGAGGAGGATTGGTGTGTTTCATCTTGATCCAAATAGATTTTGTTTTTTGATTTTCTTCTTCCCCAAAGTTTTTACAATGAATATTCTAGTTGAATAATTTCATTTTGAAACCTGAATAAAGCCAAGAAAGAAAAAAAAAACAACAACAACAGCAGCACAAACCCTGTTTTCATTTTTGTTAAAGTTGTACCTCTGGGGGGTTTCTTTGTCTTCCAAATGTCTACTTTGGATGAGAACCAATTGGTGTGAGAATTTAAAGATGGAGGGAAGGAACTCTTCATCTCTCAACATCCATTAAACAAGTGACAGAAACAAAGATGGTGAAGTGTGTCTGTTTCAATGTATTTTTTACCAGATCTGTTATTATATAAAACTTTTTATGTAATTCCACCAAACTAATTACAAAGGAATAGTATAAATGTTTGTGTTGCCAATCATTTTAATTGTATCTCTTCTCTGCAGTCTGACATGGTTATAAATAAATAACATTCCATTTACTATAAATACTGGATACTTTTTTTTTTTTTTTAAATTGCATATCTTATTAAATTAAAAAAAGATTTAATGTCTTCTCCAATTGAAAAAAAAACAAAAAAAAAACTTTCCCCCTCTCTCTCTCTCTCAAATAATTTCCCAGTTCTATTTCAATCAATTACGTTAGTTTTAAAGAATTGTGTTAAAGTATATTAAAATGAATCTAAACGTTTCTGATAAATTTTAATTTCTCTTGGATTAGGCAATAAAGGACAGCTATTACTTATTCACGAAAACTTCTTAAACTGAATCTCGTTTTTCTTTATCGTCGTATTTAGTATTTTGATTATTTGTGAAAATTAGTAAATTTCATGTGTGCCACACAGGTTTAAACAGGTAAGCAAAAAAGTTTCTTATATCAAACAAAGCTCAAAAGAAAATGAATTTCCATTTGTTTTTTGTTTTGTTTTTAGATTTGTAAAAAAAAAAAGTTTTTCCTTTTCACAGCATGGAGATTTGCGTCATGATTCCAAATCTGGCTCTTCTGCTCCCATTATGCCTGCCAACTACACAGGCAAAAGAGTTAGTCTCTATGTTGGCAATCTCACCTGGGTAAGTGTCTGTCTTTCCTTACATTAATGATTAAAATGTTTTAATACAATAAAAACGAATGAGATTCTCAAAGAGAAATAATGTTAGAAATGGTCAGTTTCTTTTGAATTTATGTAAATTAATGGATTTATGTAATCCTCCATTCCTCTTCTTGGTGGGGAGTGGGTATTATATAAGAGAGCTTGTCAAAGTAACAAATCACTTTGATTTACAGTTTGGGACTAAAATACAACATTTCCTTTAATAATTTATGCCACAAATTAATTTCATGATGTGTGACTAATAATGAAGAAAATAAGTTTATTACTAGAAATCCCCCATTACAGAATAAAAAAAGAACATGGATGTTTTGTAAAATTTTAAGACTGTCCATAATGATTGAAATTACTAATCCTAAACATAAAATGAACAAATTGACATTCTGTACAGTTTTTTTTTATAATCCACCTTTTACTTGTATGGTAAGCTATAATGATAAAATTACAACACTAGTTGATTTAATTGGCAATCAGACTGGGAATGAAAATTTATGTCATCTATTTCTCCACATTCTGAGCAAGTTAGTTGCTTTGAACTTGTACCTTACTATTAATGAAAGATCATTTTCCTCTTTCTTTTCTGCTTACTCTATGATATTGTAGTAAGTCATTAGTTTAATGCTGTTCTTAAGAACAACATTTAGGAAATTGGTGTAAAATTAATACAAGTGTTTCTTCTCAATACATTTATTGATTTTTCTTGAAAAGTTCAAATTGATTTGGTTTTTGTCTGTTTAAAATTAAAAAAATGGAATATTTGAAATAAAAATTCATTTTAAAATTTATCTAACTTTTAAGATATTTGGCATGACCATTAGATTCTTAAATTAATTGCCATGTGCTTTGTTGATGGACATGTTTCATATTTGTCTGGTTCAAAAATGTCTTCTATAATTGTTTCCTCAAAACTATTTCTGTTTGTTGCAGTGGACAACTGATCAGGATTTGACAGATATCATTGCTTCAGTTGGAGTTCCAGATTTATTAGAGATTAAGTTCTATGAAAACAGAGCCAATGGGCAATCAAAAGGGTGAGTTTAGCCAGTGTTTATATAATACACTATATTGTGGCTGGAGGGGGGACCTTTATTTGATGTGTGCGTGTGTGTTCATGATGCTTTTCTGAGGAATTGTTTCATTGCATCCATCCAACTACATGTTGATGAAAAAAATTCCTATGAAGTGGAATGTTTTTGTCTTGAATTGATAGCACATTGTTTACATATGTTTGGGAAACGTTTTTGTTTATGAACTGAAGATTTGTAAGTTTTAAAAAAGTTGAGTGTCAATAAGTGATAATTTAGAAGCTAAGAAGTCACACAGTAGTAACAGATAAAATATATGGAGAGCTGAAGCTGGGAAATCTAAAAACTTTTTTTATGTTACGAGTTAAAAAAACAAAGTGCAGACAAGCATCAGACTTGCTTACTTTGATAAATGGGTCAGTTATTTTTATTTTTTTTATTAAAAAAAAGGCAATAAAAGAACAATGCAAGGAGATAGAAGATGACAATTGATATTGAATTTAAAGTTTTGATCATCATAGCTGATACTGAAGCTCAACAGTGAAATTATGAGACCTAGCTGCCAATCTCGTACTGCGCTTAAATTTGTGAAGTCAAGGTACCAAAGAAGAAATCTCATCAGAACAATTACTGGGAAAATATTTGTAGAAAAAGGAAAGAGAAGCTATATTACAGTGACGGGAAAGCAGCTGAAACCAAGATGCCTTCTCAGGATCAATAACGTTGCTAATTCTTTGGATTTTGTCAAGAATTTGTAGATATATAGCAGATGTGAGACCAAGAAGACGCAACGAGTTGTTCTTCTGGAGATTAACGTCAGCCATATTGATGGAAGGCAAAAAAAAATGTTCTTTTAAGATGATTAATAAAGCAGTTTTGTGTTGAATGCATTAAAATTCGCATGCCACTTATTGCCTCAGTTGACAACTGATTGAAGGTTATTTTTGAGAGCTGGTGCCAATTTGAAATTATTGAATTTATTATTAAGACAGGACTAAATGTTATCAGCTTAGTTACCAAATTGCAAACTGATGACATCGGGAAGATCGTTGTTAAAAATAAACAGTGTCGGTCGAACAATAATAAAGTTCGGGGGGGCAGCGCCCACATTAATACAAAATGATGTAGAGGAGTGGCCGTTCAAGACAACTTTCATTATACAGTTTGATAAGAAATGATTGAATCAATTCAAAGAAACAATCATAACCCTTCAACACGTGAAGAAGATTAGCGTGTCAAATTACGGAGAGTCCTTCGTTGTCTGACTCCAGAAAATTAATTGCATGCCCAATTTTGGAGAGATCCTCCTAAGAGTAGTGATAACAGAATATCAATCCACCTTAGCTCCTTTCTTCTCATATTGGTACCTCATACCAATACTACCAAAGGGGTGTAGGCAATGCCTCTGTCCACCTGGTACTTCACCTGAGCCTTTCAAGTTTTTAGACTGTATTGGCAAACGGGCGGGGCTTACTTATAATCATAAATTTTAATTATCGCTCAAAATTTTCATCAACAGAATTCCCCAACCCATTCCATTTCTCAATTGAGCATTCATCATCTGTTCCCCTGATAGCCTCTTCCTGTGACATTTCAGCTTTTATCTAAAGAAATTTCACTGCTCCAACACTTCACACATTTCCCTCTTCTTTTGACAAGTGATAAAAATAAAAAATTAAAAAAAAACATTTCTCTAACTCTGCCTTTGTTTCTAGAACACCTTAAATATTATCTCTCCACCGATTTTTATTTTTCCTTACCAGGTCCTGGCCTGCAAACAATTCCATAACCTGAATTTTAAAATAATAATGTCTCCATTTAGGCTCTTGCACCGCCTCTTTCTATCCTTTGTGGATTTAAATTATCTAGATGGCTTTTTCGACTCGAGTCCCAAAATAATAATAAAGCCACCTTACTCTCAGCTCCCTCTCCTACCATTGTCATATCTTTATTCTGGGGGAGAGGCCAAAATGTTGACAGCCCAGCAGTTACCAGGTTAGCTTTATGGTCAGTTGTCAACTTCAGGCATATGGTTTTTGTAGGACAAATCAGATGTTTCTGTCAGTCCCCCTGGCTTTATTCAAGGGAGAGAAAAAAGAAACTCTGAATTTAATAAAATCTTGCCTGCCTCTTGATATGTTTATCGGGCTATCTCTTAACCTTTCCAGCACCTTATGGTGTCTCAAAATGCCTTCATGATATCTAAATCCCATCTTTGCTGTTCTTATCTAAATTTTGATAGTCTTTCAGAAATAATTATCAACACATCAGCAGCTTACCTAGAGAAGTGAAAGCCATATCTTAAGAGTCTGTCTATATTTCTGAGATGAGGTATTATGTACAGTATTTACATTATTCGGACTATTGTCCTCATCTTTGTCGCCATATTTGTCACAACGTTTCGGCCGTTGTACGCTCCGGCCTTCTTCAGGTGGTTGGAATTTCGAACCGAACCCTTTATTTCGATCACTGGGGTAGACTGTTCTAGTTCCACGAGCCGAAACGTTGTGACAAATATGGCGACAAAGATGAGGACAATAGTCCGAATAATGTAAATACTGCCATATCTTAATTTAATCTTAAAATTGTTTTTTAATACTGCAAGAAACTTTTGTTTGAATTTTTTTTATTCCTTTGCACCAGTTATCCTTATCTTGGTTGTCTTTGTCATGTTTTGGCTACTGTGACTTTTTTTTTCTCTCGCGTGTGTCGCATGTAGTAATTATCTGGAAATGTTAAACAGAATACTTGATTTGTTCTCATTTCCATAAAACCTGTCACATCTAGTGAACCTTTTGGTGTGGGTTTCATAATCTGTCTCTTCTGTGTGTGTGTGTGTGTGTGTGTGTGTGTGTATATATATATTAGTGCAGTGGGTAAATTGTTGTCTAAAATTATGCAGAAATTAAAATAACACTGACATCTCATTTTAACAGATATATCTACCCAAAATACACAAAAATATCTTGAAATGCTAAAGAGTAAATTTATTCAATAAAATCACCATTGGCTTTGACCACTGCCTCTAGGCGACTTGGAATCCCCTGCATCTCTTCGGGGGGGGGGGGGGTCTCCTTGTTTGAGTAGGTGAATGATGCCATAATCCTTGCATTCAAATCATCTTTGTTGTTACAAGGAGTTTTGTTAGTCTCTTGCTCAACTGCACCCCCACATATAATAATCAAGGGGGTGGCTGTCTGGGGAGTTAGGTGGCCAAATATAAGAGGTGATGTTGATTGCCGAATGACTGGGTTCTTCTGGTTGTGTGGCATAGTGCAGAGTACTGTTGCCAAACATAGGGTCTTCCAGCAGCCACCCTCTTGACCCAGGGCAGCACTACTTCCTCAGGGTACTTGATGTAGTCCTCCGAGTTGAGAATGAGGCCATGGGGGAAGATGAATGAAGCCATAACATCACCCTCACTAGTGATCACTCCAAACACCTTCGTAATCACAATTAGGTTCCTCCAACTCTTTCTGAATCCTCTGAGATGTTTGTATTGGAGCTTTCAGCACAAATTCCAAGTCGCACATCTGATGCCATTTCCAAATTTCTGTTAGATTGAATTGAGTCATGATGCACTTTTTCTCATAGATGCTCCCCAACTGGCCCCTCCCTGCTATACTCTGTGCAATAGACAAAATCAAGAACAAACAATATGCATGCACAAAATTAGAAATATAATATGGCAACAATTTACTCATCACACCCTGTGTATGTATGTATATGTGTAATATAAAATAATTTCTTTTTGAAGAAGAAAGAAATTATTGATTTCTTGGTTTTAAGAGAATTCTGACTAAATTCTGCATTCAGCCAGCATTCATCAATATCAGGGCAGCTAACAGAGGCACAAAGGTGGGAATTGTAAACAGTTCTTTAAAGAAATTCACACGATGGCAAGTAAAACTTGTCATTTTGATTTAATATTTTACTTGTCTATCAAATTAGAATTTATTAACATTAATCAACTTTTCAGGTTTGCTAAAGCAGTGTTGTTTCCACCAGTCTTCAGAGGCTTTAAAGGTTATGATTAAAAGGCGGTTGTTGTTTTGCCCCCTCACTCATGACCGTAATTCTTTTTTTTCTTTCTCTCTTTTTCACTTAGTTTTGCTGTTGTTGCTGTTGGATCTGAGGCATCATCTCGAATTATCTTTGACAAATTGCCTAAAAAGGAAATCCATGGGCAGACACCTATTGTAACACACTGCAACAGACAAGCACTGAATCAGTTTGAAGCTCAGGCTAGAAAAGGAGAGCCACCACCCCCGACAGGTTTGGACATTTTTATTTCACTCTTTCGATCCATGGCTTCGTGAAGGACAAAAATCAAATTAAAAAGATGGACAAGATTTTCTTTCTATTACAACTAAATGTTGGATGTAAAATAACAGCCGACCGCCATAAAATTAATGTTGGGTCCATCAAGATGGGAATCTTCATTGATCGACTTTTTCAATGTATTGAGCAATTATTTACTTGTAAAATGCAGTTAATATGTAGATCAATGTAAAATCTAAACTCAACTGAATTGGAATTGATTAAAAGTTTGTTTCATGGTGGCTTAACTTTTTTTTTCCCTTTTAATCAAATGTATTTGCTTTATTCCAGACAAGGAACCTAGCAACAAACCTCCAGAACGAGGTGCAAGTGGAGGTGGGGGTAGTCGCCGAGAGTCAAATAGAGGTTATGTTTCTCGCAATTCAAGAAATAGTCAGTCATCACCTCAACAAGGTACACAGGGCCCAACAGGACCACCACAAGCTGGACCACTTCCACCTTATAACGGTATCTTTTACTATTTTTTGATTCTTTTTATTGACTCATTCGTAATTGACAGTTGCAAAATTCAGACCGCATAATTACCAATGACGATTTTGTTGTGCACTTGGTTCCAGATAAATAATTTGCATTTTAAAACTAATCGTTTATTCTTTCAAAAGTTAGTAGACCTTCGGAATTTACCTAAAAGGGAGAAGAAATACCTTTTTCACTTGTGCTAATGATATGTCGCTTTATTTTGGATGACCTCTGCTTGCGAAAGAGGTTAGGGTTGTACCTGTAACCCTTCTGTTTTGCCTTCAAAAGACTCAAAGTAGCCAAGGAAAATAAGATGAAATGTGTGTTAATAAAGGGAAATACATTGCACTTTAACAGGAAGCTAAAATGGTCGGAATGTTATTTTGATCTTGAAACCGTGTCTTATTAACTAGATTCAGTGTTCAACAATATTCTGTGCATTTCTTTATTATTTATATTTTCTGTGGAAAGCATTAAAAGGATTAATTGGCTTTTGTAACCTATTTGCGAAGACTGAAGAATATTCTCTTATTGCTTTTTGATCGATTGATTGCCTCTCCCTATAAAACTGTGTTTAGGTTGTCAAAAAACAAAAACAAAAGAGAGAGAAACAGTAAGCATTGTTTAGCTTTCTATACATTTCCTCCTCTTTCACAGCTGAGCTTCTTTTTCGTTTCTTTTTTTTCCCCCTAATTCTCTGTCATTTAAATTAAACCCCATTAACTGTTTTGTTCTAGAAGTAAATTTCTAGTTTTTGAAAATTTCAATAAACTTTTGAATCTGATAACAGGCCCACCACGACCAGGAGGTCCGCCACCCCCAGGTCCACCACCTCCAGGAGTACCAATGGTTGGTCCTCCTCCACCTCCACCTCCGCCTCGACAACCAGGAGGTCCACCTCCAGGAATAGTAAGTTCTTTTGTTTTACTCTGTTGTCCTTTTCCTCTCACTCACATACATACATATATATATATATATATATATATATATATATATATATATATAACTTTGCAGTGCCAATCTGAGTTTCTGCCTGTGCAGCTTTGGGAGTCAAGTATTTGTAGCAGTCAGATTTGCTTTCTAAATCAATGCACATAATGATAATTCTAAATAAATATCATTGAAATCAACAAGCTTTGCTCTTAAGATTCAAATTGAGCAAGAAAGTAAAAAGCTATTTTCAAAATTATAGATTTCATATATTAAGGATTGATGTTTTCATTGTTTTACTTTTTTACTAGCCACCTCGACCTGTTGCACCTCCACAACGTGGTCCACCACCTCCAGATCCCAGACTAGCACCACCTCGACCTGAATGGGACAGACCAGCAGGTAATTTATCCCACTTTGCTAAAAATTTATTACATCTTAAATTATTTTTTAAAAAAAGAACACAAAACAAATTATTTCTTATTTCTTTCATTACAATTTTTGTTCCTAATGTTGTTTTGAACTACTTTTTCATACTTTTTTTTATTATTGGTTGTTGCTTATTGTTTTTATAGATTTACATTCTCACCTGTTACACTTGGGTTCTGTCATGTGTATACTAAAGCTGTCATTCTAGTAGGGTTAGCAAAAGAATTTTGTGTGCCAGATAGAAATGAATAAGAGGGAGTGTTTGCATGTATGTATATGTATATATATATGGGCACATAGCTGAGTGGTTAGGACGTTCACTTTCTGGCATGAGACCCAGGTTCAAATCTCAGCCTGGTCGGTTTGGCTTCCTCGTGTTATCGGACTGGATCGGGATTGATCCCAGTGTGATGCACCTTTTGAAAGTGCCCGAAATTTGGATCACGGGTTGACCCAAGCCTTGTGAGTAAAATTGGGCAGATGGAACTCTTGGGGGCTGTGTTAATAGCTGTGCTAGCATGAAGCCACAAGTCATCGAGAGCGTGAGCGTGTAGACCTTGTTCAAATTGTTGATCACACTAGAAAATATGCTGTCTCCCAGAAATTGTAACTAAGGTCTGCTCAGCATACTTTCAGTATAAACCACAGTTGGCTAGCTGCCCTATTAGACAGGTATCCTTGAATACGCGTCGCCAGCTATTAAATAGTATAAGTATGATATAATTTAAATTATAAACTTAGTATTTGAAAATTTATTAATATTTTATTGATATAATGAAATTGGTTATATTTAAATGAAATTAATATGTTAATAATTTAAGTTTACTGTAACTTTTATATATGGTGAAAGATGTATTGAATGGATTAATATTAACAACTTTTTAAAAAAGTATTAATTCTTATCCCCATTCTATAATAATTTTAAGCTCTTCTCTAAAAAAAAAAAATAAATGGCCCTCCCCCCCCCCTTGCACAGGTGTTGATGGGTTACATTTATGTCAGTGTCCATTTTCAACTGTGAAGTTTATCAGTACCAGACTCCACCACAACTACCTTAGGTCCAGTACACCTCTATATAACCCCTTCCTCTATTATAGACCAATTCTTACACTCTCTCTTTTTATTCTTTCCTTTTTCTTTTTTTCCTTCCTTTACCTTTCAAATTTCCTGTGAAGAAACATAGGATTTTAGTTTATGTATTTGTATTGATAAGTGCAGGGAAAAACTACTTTCCCATGTATGAAATGATCATAAGTGAATTGTTTGGATCTCATTAATTGTAATTCAATTATATGCTTTATAATAAAAATTATATTGAGCTCTCTTTTGTGGATCCATTTTAATATTTTATATTAATAGGATCTACTTCAATTACTTACCCATGGATTTTTTTTACATATATATATATATGTGTGTGTGTGTGTGTGTGTGTGTGTATATATATATATATATATATATATATATATATATATATATGGTAGAGTTGGTTGGTTTGGTAATTTATGTTTCTGTATCAGTTTCTAGTTTTTTTTTTCCTTGATACTGCGGTTTTGATTCCATTTTTTGTTTTTTAATTTGGTACTTTTGCTTTCTAAGGAAGCCATTCATTTTATTGTGTAATGGTATCATTTCCAGTTGATATTTGATTTCGTTTGAGATTAATGAATTTGCAACTTAGTATGTTCAACTCGCAAATTCTCGTGTATTTCTGGTCCAATCTCAAAAATATTCATATGGCTGGAAAGAAAATAAAAAAATTATGAAGTAAGCAAAAAAAAAAAAAAACCATATAAAACAGCAACTGATAGTAATAAATGTGTGGTAAAAGAACATTCAAATTCAAATTATTGAAACTAGTGGTTAAGAAAGAATAATTTTTACTTTGGGTTTTAAAAAAATGACTTGCACTTTTGAAAATAAACACATTTTAAAACAGATTAAAACTTTCCTCTTTTTTTTTTAATATCTAATTTTAGGTGTTTTCACTATAGAGATAGAAACAATTTTATTTGTAGAAAACAAACAATTTTACACTGGAAACTCACATATCTGGAAATAGACACATTTTATAAGTGAAATTAAGAACTATTTTAATTATCTAATATCTGTCTATATTTCTGAGATTAGCTATTATGTACATTATTTACATTATTCGGACTATTGTCCTTATCTTTGTCGCCATATTCATTACAACGTTTTGGCCGTTGTACACTCGGTCTGTCATCAATATTCTTGAAATTATACACTCAATCAGAAGACACCTTAATCTACAACCAGGAAGATGTTCGTTTCTTCTCTGACCTGTGGAAGCAAATTCCTTCAAAAGTTATAAAGTAAGCAGCAAAAAAAAAAGTGTCTGACATTAGCAGACACTTGTTTTCAATTAAAGTTTATTTATTAAACTTTCTAATAAATTGTCAACTATAAATAACTACTATATTAACAAATTGATAAAATACAAAAGAAATCGTCACATAAACTATCTATATTTTTGTGTCTTTGGATAACACATTTGAGAAAGAAAATGGTATAGCTCTCCAGAAATTAGTTTATGATGTAGCTTTTAAAAAACCAAAAAAATGAAACCCCTCATGTTTTTAAAAATATGTCAATTCTTTTCTGGTATGCCAGTCAACTGTTCTTGGGATATTGCAAATAAATTTCTTCTAAACAAGGAAAATCAATGAGTTTATTTTTTCACATAAATAAATTTATGTTTATCTAACAAATACACAAAAATAAGTAAAAGCATTTAATTTCATTTTTAGAATGTGTAGATTTCCAAATCTGAGTATCACCTGTTCTTTTTAGATACACGTTTTAAAACTGAAATTAAAAACTATTTTAATCATATCTTACTTAAGTGTATTCGCTAGATAAAACCATAAAGATATTTGTAAAAATAAAAATGAATTAATTTTCCTTGTTTAGAAGAATTTTATAGGCAGAACACCCATGAAACTATAGTGGTTAAAAAAGAATGATTTTTTTTACTTTAGGTTTAAGGAAAATGACTTGCATTTTTGAAAATATATACATTTTAAATCTTAGATTAAAACTTACTTTATTTTTTTAATATTTAATTTTAGGTGTATTTGCTAGACAGAAACATCATTTTATTTGTAGAAAACAATTTTATTTTTTATTTTACACTAGAGACCTACATATCTGGAAATATACACATTTTAAAATTGAAATTAAGAACTATTTTAATTCTTAATATCTAATTTAGGTGCATTCCTTAGATAAAAAGAAAAATCTTCATTCATTTTTCTTGTTTACAACTTTTTCGTGATTGGTGTACTGGCTTACTAGGAACCCATACAAAAAATGCGACTTCATAAAATGTAACATTAAGATGAAACTGGCAACTATTTTATTTTTACTTGCTATTTTGTTAACTTAATTTTACCACAAAAGTTTTTTTTTTTTTTTTTTTTTTTTTTACTGAAACAGATTTCACTTTCAGACATGTCGTATTTCTTTTTTCTTCATTTCTTTTGTAAACAAATAGATTTCACATTTATTTCCTAAAATTAGTCAATTAAATGTTTTTTAACATATTTTTGTTCAATCTTTTTATCTTTCAGTGGTATAAATGTGGATAAATTTAATTTTATTAATATCTGAAAGTCTTTTTTAATAGTGTTTCTTTGGATTTGGTCACTCAGTAGTGATATAAAAGCGAAATCATTTGGTTTCGTAAAAAATTTCAATGTGGTTTCACAGTGTGAAGATCAAACTGAAAAAGTCGGTTTTTCATTTAAGCTGCCCATCTCTAATAAATTATATATGCGTGTGTGTGTGTGTGTATATTTGTATGTATATGTACACAAATTTTAAGGAAATAACTATGTTATTGTTAATGTTATATTTATTAAAATATTTAACAAAATCAGAGACAGTTATTAAATTTTGAAAGAGAAAAAAATAAAACAAAAATCAAATAATTTTGTTATTGAAAATTTTGTTAAAAACCCAGGTTAAGATTAACGATTCTGCGATTCCATAATCACAGAAAATCTGTTCCCCTACATATTCTAAGAGCAGTCTCTGGTCACCACAAATCTTCCATTGCTCTGGTTCACTATCCTTACTGACAACCATCAATAACAAAACATGAACAACCAACTAATAACCAAACTCCTGCTATTCTCAAACAATAAACACTTGGCTACAAAATGCAACTAAAACCAAATTACATCTCCACCCTTATATAATAATGACTTATAAAAGAATTTATCTGCAAAATAGACACAAAATAATAACAAATCTTAAAACTACCCATGGGGTTGGTGTGCCGGTAAAATTATCTAATCTATTGCCCTGGTAGTGTTATTGATCTAAATCTCAAAGGCCACTGGTAGTGTTAAATTCTACCTGGGATAAATTCTGGTTATCATTTCTACAAAGTTTCCCTAAAGAACTAGTAAAAGTTGTAGGGTTTCTTGTAGTGCCATCAATGTACTTAAATCAGTTCTAAATGGAAGTTCATTTTGATGAAGGGAGTAGCCAATGTGTGTAACTTTCTTTTAAGTTGTTTTCTCCCTGGCTTACTACCAGTTTTTGTACTGGTATTGTCCATCAGAACTGCCTCAATGGAATTTATGCTGTTGAATTCTTCTAAAATAGTAGCGGCATTCTCTGCTAGGAACAACACCAGTTGCACCAGTGTTAGAAATAACTCTGTTGGGTGAGATGTCTGGTTTTTGTGTCCAGCTCTGGAGAAAGTAGTCAAGTGGTGCACTTGTCCTTTGGTTTTCTTAAAAAAAATTTTTTTTCATTTCCTCTTTGTCTTGCTGATACGTGTCCTTATCAACTCTGCAATTAACGCCAATACAGATGATATTTTCATTTATTCACTGAAACTAATTAATATAAAAATATTTTGTTAATTTGGCAATAATACCTTTAACAGCTTTGGTTCCTTCAAAATAGAAGTTCAAAATTATTTTATAGTGTTGAGAAAGATTGATACTCTTTTAAAAAGCAAATTTTTAAAATCATATACAATCCCCTTGGGCAATTTCAGGACTGATGATATCTAAAATGTTTGACATAGATTCCTTGGAACATATTTATATCAATGCTGTGTTCTCCAATTTGTGCTGTTGCTATCAAAAGCCTAAGAAGTCATTGAAAGGTTTTGTAAATAGTGAATGCTCATAAAAAATTGTAAGAATTACCTACATTGCTGTTTATAGATTTTGGACAGCAAAATGTTTGATGTCTCTCTTTGTTTTGACAAGACTTACCTGTTTTTGTTTTTATTTCAAGACTGTAATTCAATATGTATTAAAATTTTTAATATTTTCTTTTTCTCTTTTTTCCTTGCTTGCCCTCCCACTTTTTTTTTCTTTCTCTCTTTCTTTACCGAAACATCAAGTAGACCATCATCGACCCCATCCTAGCTGGAATCCTATGGTCCCCTTTCCTGGCTCAGGTAATGTGATAATCATTCACTTTTGTTTTTTTGGATTCTAAAGAATTTTTTTCATGCTGGGTCTCAAAATTTACTAACAAAACCTTTTACAATTAAATGATGCCTATTGTTGCTTTTTATTGCCGCGTGTGTGTGTGTGTGTGTGTGTGGATGAAATGGTAAGATGTAAAAAATTGAATCATCTTTGATTTTATTTTGATGCGGCCAGTTCCAAATTGATGAAAATCTCATCAAGGAATAATGCCTTAGAATTGCACACTACACAAGTGCTCTCTACTTTCCCAGACATTGCATAATTAGAATGGCCTACTAGTTTCTTTTCTACTATTTAGTGCAATATATCTTATTAGTTTTATAGACATTACTTAAATAGGAATGTATGGATTAGCAAATATTTATTGCACACTTGTTTCCACTTGCAAACATGCACACACATACACACGGGTTGTCTCATTACCAAGATTCAAATTTGCAACAATTTGAATGTTTTGTATATGGATTTCACTGCCTGTCTGTCTCTTTCTCTCTTATTTTTTAAAATTCACCAGTGATATTTATCATTCCCTACATTTTTTTAAGCCACACTAACAAGCCAACTCTTTATTCTCTTGTATTTTAATGATTAAATTTACAATTTGAAAATAAAATTGCTGCACAATAACTGCTCTGTTGGCATTAACTATTTTTAGTTTGATTTGGCAATTTCGATTTGGAATTAAAAACTTAATTTTATTCACCTGCATTTCTGCTTATCCCTGAACTGATGGCTGTCTTGTGCGTGTGTGAAGCTGGTTCTTTTGACTTATTTTTAGTGCTTTATCCATCTCCCTCAATTTTCCAAAACTCCTTCAATCAACATGGCCAACCCGGGAGAGAATTTATGAATGTAGCAGTCTTTCCATTCTGATCAAAATAACTCTTCTTTTTTTCTTTTCTTTTTTTTTTAATCCTTATTTACTAAGCCTTGCTTACTGTACACCACAAGGCCATGTTGGAGGGAAAGAGAGTAGGTAAAATCCTGGTTTGTACTTGATCTTATTGCACAGGGTTTTTGGGGGTTTTTTTTTAGTCAAATTGACTGTGTGCCGACTATTTGGAGACTATTTGTGAGAATGCAATGTGTTTAAGATTTGGGTAGGATGCTTTCTGACATGCATAGTGGAACTAATAAGAGGGGTGGTGATAACCATAGGATGCTGATTAATGCATTTTAATGGCATGTGTAAAAAAAAAATAGTTTCAGTTTTCTGCAGTTGAACTATATTCCTAAATGCATTTTCTCATGTCTCTCTCAAGATAAATTATTCACAGTATGTTTTCTAATTCTACTTGATAGCTTCTCAGGTTTGAACGTCTAATCCTAGATATGAATTTGATTTCTCTCGGCTACGACGGCTCATCAACAGGAATAAAAAGTGTGTCGGGTTTGTCACTTGGTGACCATGGAAAATCTTGGACAACTCATTTATAAAGAAGTTTGCTTTCAGCTTGTAGTTGCTTTTGAATTTTTCTAAAAAAAAAAAAGAAATTGGTTATGTATTGAGAAAACTTTCAGTTAATATGAAAAAAATAATTTTCTCTTATAGAAATGCAGACACTTTACTATTTATTTTCTTGGCGATATAAGACTCGAACATGTGATAAGTTTCTGTGCTAAAAATGAATTAAATTTAGCTTTAAAAAATCTTTTTTGCTTAGTGGCACTTCTACCATTCAAGAAAGACACCAAGTTATTAAAAAATATTAAAAAGTTATCAAATTTATTGTTTGGTAAACAAAATTCATTGCTGACACTTAAGGTCTACTTGTTTTGTGATAGAAAAAAGCCTTTTTAGTAGCAAGTAAAAGGTGATGGAAGCGTTCTTGGACCAGCTAAGAAATTCTAAAGTAAATTCTGATGTTGGGTTATTTTAGCAGATTATGGCAAGTGAGGTGAGAACTTTTCAGTAACCCCCTTATCAGGATGTAAGATTGATGAAAGACAAAATAAAAAGTTCTTTAAGAAACACTTTAAAAAAAAAAAAAATCCCCCCCAAAAACATAAAAACAAGGCTGGGTTATTATGGTAAGTGTTATACAAGATTCTTAGTTTACATGAAACTTCTTACTGACACTTATTTCAAAATGCTATTCTATGGTAGTCTCTTCAAAGTAGCACCAAGATATTTTTTCTTTCTTTTCTTTTCGTAAGTGTTTGTGCGTGTAATATGCGGGTCATTATCCTGTCCCTCCTCAAATAGATTATTGTGTAAGTCAATGGTCTGGATGTTTACCATCTAATATCTAGCCCAATTTTACTTTTTAGCAAATTCCTCTGCATTGGGACAACCACATCCTCCTGGGAGTAAGTTTTTTTTTTTTGTTGTTTTTGTTTTTGGTTGTTTTTTGTTTTATATTATCATTATTTTTATTGATTTAAAATTTTATTATTTTTTTTTAATCTCCCTCTTTCTTGAAGATAAAATATGACAAGTATTTTTTGCCTGGTTGTTTAGATTTTTTGTTTTCTTGCTTGGGTGGAGGTTTTGGACTTCCTTTACTTTTTTCTTTTTTTCGTTTCGCTCTCGTTTTTGTTATTTAACGTATTATTTCTGTCTGTAATAGAATTAGTTTCTAAAGTTGATGCAATGTCATCTGTTTGAAAGTGTTCCCTTGTTGACTTTCAGTTTTTCTCTTATTTGGCTTCACTCTTTCTTTTTTTCTTTTGCTGTTTTGTAGAAAGCAATTATTTTGGAGAGATTAATCTCTTGTTAAATGTTGACAAGACTTTTGCTGAGAATAACATTTTGCTTTTTCTTTGGCAGTCAATAATAACTAAAACAGATTTTAACCAAATGCTTGTCATTAGTTTTGATTATTTTAGCTTGCTTGCTTTCTCACTCAAAAAAGGTTTATTTCTCAGTTATTTTCATTTTGAAAACAAATATTGAATGTGTGGGAGGCCTGACAAGTTAAATTTATTTATTTGCATATAAAGTGAACAAATTTTAAGTCGGCTTTCCAGTGTAGCAATGAAATTTAAAAACAAAAACGTAATAACAATGACCTGTTACAATTGCTTATTACCAGAATATAAAAAAAAGCTTAATGTTCTGTTGAGTTTGGAGTGAGTCTCTTCAGTTGTTTGCTTAGTTTTCTTACTCTTTTTACTTCAAGTTTTTGCAATTTCTTATTTCTCAAGATGTTGTATTTTTTAAGATTCCTTGAGAATTGTGCAGAAACTGTAAAGTTGGATATTTCAGAAAAAAATAACCTTGTTTAAATTTTTATATGATTTTAAAACCTTTATATATCCTGGTTTTGCTTTTATTTATAAAGTAAATCATTTTGCCTCAAAAACTCTAGTGAATAGGAGGGGAAAAAAGGTAGATTGTGCAGATTTGATTAAAAAGTTTCTCTTTACACCTGTGCATGAAGAGAGCAAAATTTAAATTTTCAAAGTGCTAAACCAGTGTATTTTTGGTGCTATCTTTTCATTTTTTTTATTTCTCAATAATAAAAGAATTGCATAATGAGTCAAAGATTATTGCTGCCAGTTTGTCCTCTCACTAAAACTGAATATCTAACTTTATTCAACTTTCAGAATGTTTTCATTGACCATAGACTTATTTCAATTTGTTTTATATATTCATCCAATATGGTTTTTAACACTGATCAGGCTCTATAGTAAAAGTATTTAAACATTTGCCTTTCTTTTTTTTAAGTTTAATAAACAATTATTGCAAAGACACTATTGTAAAGTGAATGCTTTAAAGATCCTAATAATAGTGTTGTAAAGTGATGTTGTGATTCCATTGTAGAACAATCTGATGTAGCTTTTTCAAATTATTTGTTTTACATAAATGCATGCATTAAAAATTTTATTTGTAACTGAGCATTGTAGCAACTTGCTTTTTGTGCAAATGTATTATGGTTATGTTTGGAAAGCTGCTGTAACTATGTGTGTGACTGGTTGATTCTGCAGGTTGATGAGTCCAGAAGGAAGCCAGCTGTTTTCTGGCTTTACTCATGTCCCTCTCTCACTCGGCAAAGGGGACCCTGGCTTCTGGTACTCTGCTTTATTGCCTGGATAGAGAATTAAGGAAATGTTGTCTTTTCATAATGGTAATCTTTATTGAAGAAAATAAAATAATCCTATTTACATTCAAGCAAACTTTCATTCCATATATATCTTTATCTGGAAAAACATGAGTCGATGACAAGTAAATTCCATTAATTATACATTTAAAAAAAAAAATCTTATCTCTGTTGATAACCTTTTTCTTTTATGCTCATATAAAATGCCAAAATCCTGACAATTCAACAGGGTCTATGTTTCAGAAAAATTTGATTACAATCTTTGTTCACTTTCAAAAATCTGACTTGGCCAGTTTGACCCAAATCAAGAGCACTATGACTCTTATTAGAATGAACACCTTCTTCTCACTATGTCTTGACACCTTTTCTTTTTGTTCTTATAATATTCAACCTCTGGATTTGCTCAGCATTTATTTTCCTACAGACTGATTCTGAATTTGGTGTGCTTCGATTCATTTGCTTCATTTTACTGTCGCTGTTATTTATCAAGTGAGCTTAAACTCCCTCTCTTTTTAAAATACACTATTTGTTGTGCTCCTCATACCCCGCCTCCCTACGCGCGCATACACACACACACACACACACACACACACTATCCTGTTTCGGTAGTGGATGCTGAGATGTGCTACTGTCCTCTTGAACATTTCTTCTTGTGCACTGCTTTTTTAGCTGACTTTTTTTTTTTTACTTTTCTCTCTTTCTCAGTGACAATTTGAATTAGCATTTCTAGTTTACTCACTTTTTGTCTCTAGAACACTTTTTTGTTATTGTTCAAATATTTCTGTATAGATTATAAGGAAATTTAAAAAAAATATTTTTTTTTAAGTTATTGGGAATGGGTAAAAGAAAAAGATTAAGTGCCCAAATGATTTCCTTTTTCTTGTGACTAGTATCACTGGATTCAGCTGGCAAAATGTGCAGTATGCATTCACCTATCAACTTTGTCACCTTCTACAGCTTCTTTTAATAACCATAGTGTAAAACTAGTTTGGTGATAACTTTTTGTTTTTCTTCAGGCAAATCATTTCAGACACAAACAGTCTAGACATGCATGAATAATTGAAAACAATTCATAGCAACAGGTGGATATTGATTAAGAAAGAAAAGAAATTGGCCTCAAGACCAAAATGCTAGATACATTTTTTATATGTTTCTTAGAATCTAAATCTGTTAGAAATAAATGGCCATAATTTGAAGAGCAGCAATGTTTGATATTCCCTGAATGTGACTAGCAGGAATTTCTAGGCCAGTTGCTTGTTCATGCTAGAAGTACTGCATCTAGTCCTTTCAAAAGACCTACAGTAGTTACATACAGAATGTTAAAACATTCTGTATGTAACTGCAGTCAGACATTTTGCGACACTTGTTAATATTCCTTTTATGTTTGGATCATCGATGGACACAATTTCAGATTCAAGCAACTATTAAACTATTGTTTTTTTGTCTTTACATAAACATGAGAGGCATGTATAGTTTGAGCTGTCATTCAAAATGAATTGTTAAAATTGGCACATTTTTGTTGATTTATTCCAACATTGAAGATAGAAGAATGAGCCACATTTTCAGCACATGGGTTGTTTTTTTTTTTAATATATAAAAACATAGAAAAACTAGATGTGTAGTTTATAAAATATGATGAATAATGAAACCAGTCAAAAAATAATTTTTGATTTTTTTTTTTTTTTTTTTTTTTTTTTTTTTTTAACTGGTGTATTCTTGCTGAAAGAAGTTCCACAATCAGATTGACCAGTTGAGGTTAACAGCAATCACATGAAGATATAACTTGAGAATAATTGACATTATATAATGCAGGAGGAGATAGGTAACCAACTCAAAATATCCAAATCAAGCAGTGAACATCATTTGCACCAATTTGGTTATGTTAGTCGCTGTGATGTGTGGCCTCCATTTAGTAGATATTTTCACATTTGATTCAAAACAAAAAGATGTTCTGTTTTTGAAACATATGCCTGATTAAAAGTGGATACTTGACAACAGTGTGGAACTCAAAAAGTTGTAGGGGTAAATGAACAAACACTATGCCAAAGACGTGTGGATCTAAAGAAGGTGATTCTGTGTCTGTGGTTGGATTAGAAGGGAATTCCTTTAACTCCTTCCAAAGAATCAAAAAATAATTTGAAGCACCAGTAATTAGAAAAAAGCTATCCTTTATCAAAAGGAGGAGACTCTGTATCTTTGGGATTGGAAACGAGGCCTCTACTATGGGTCCCTTCCAGGGAATCAAGTGATTGATTTCAACAAGTGCTGCTCCCCACTAGGCCTGATAAAGGTAGTAATTAACAACAACAAAAAAAGGAAAATCAACAAAAAGCGTTACAGTTTGGCTGCAAAGTTTTCACTCGTCTGCCACAGTCGCTAGTATTGCACTTTTAAGATTTCATTTTATTTCCATTTTTACAGGAATTTCTTAATGAAAAAGAAAACATAGTTCTTTGAATGGTATCTTCAGCATGTCTTCACCCAGAAAGATAAAAAGCTCTATGAAGATGGAATTAAGAAGTTACTTGAAAGATGCTAGAATATAACAAAATAAATATTTCTTGAATTTTTTGCTTAATAAATCTCTCAAACTCTTTAGCCATCCAGTAAATCATTGTTGCAAGTTTTAACTTTGTCGACAAAACGCCCTCTCTGATCATTTACCAAAAGTACAACTGCTTACATTTGAAAGCAAATACAAGTGGGTCTCAGTTGTTTGGCTTAAATAAGAGTTTTTGTTGGAGCTATTCTTATTGAGCAATAAAAGAAGATAGCCTAATGACTGGATGACTTTTTACATTACTCTCATCTCTTTTGGGTTTTTTTGGGAGGGGGTAAGAGATTTATGCTTATCTCTTGGGTAAGTTGAGTTAAAGCTTAACAGTCTACCCAATTTAACTGAATCTATAACTTGAAATTTCCATTTCATCTTTAGTTTTTCTTTTCTGTCATCATCATCATCATCATCATCATTATTGACAACCACATCAGTTCTTTACTCTTTACACACCTTCCTTCTCTAT
The DNA here is from genome assembly GCA_964036315.1 of Acanthosepion esculentum. Lineage (NCBI taxonomy): Eukaryota > Metazoa > Mollusca > Cephalopoda > Sepiida > Sepiidae > Acanthosepion > Acanthosepion esculentum. Next base: position 70,898,113 of record OZ038516.1, read on the forward strand.
GGCTTCATCTTATTTTACAAAATACAAAGGTCCCTTTTCTTCCAATTGCTCCTCTTTTCTTTCTTACTTCTATAATTTTCTGTTTCAATTTTAGCTTCTTACCCTACTGGACCACCACCACCCCCACAGCCTGCACCGCCACCTGGTGTCCGACCACCACCACCACCTGGTAAATGTTTTCTTTTTTTATCCATTTCAAATGTTTGTCTAAGTAAAGAGAAAATACATTGGAGAACATGGTGCATATGTGAACATATACACCAATTTTACAAAACTTATGTGTATATGTGAGCCTGTGTAATAATAAGAAAAGCCTGTTGCTGCAGCTGCAAAGCAACAACAAGCCCCAAATATGCAGATGAATATATGCAACTGACAGCAGCAGTTTGAATAACTTGGTGGGTGGTGTGAAGAAAATCCGGTGGTTGCAGAGAAAGAAAAATGAGTTTGGGTCATTTTGTGGTGGTGACAACAAATTAGCCAAAAGCTCCTTTTTGTAGGAATAGTGTGTTGTTGTTGTTGTTGTTGTTGTTTTTTGTTGTTATTCTTAATAATAGTAATAATTCCTCTTCTTTCTCTTTTACATCTGTTTGATAAAATCAGCTACAAAACAAATTCAGCTTTTAAAAATATTTGCTTCAACAATTTCTATTTTTATTTCAGTCACTTATTTTAAATTAGGAAAAGTATACTGATATATATAATTACACATACAAACTATAGGTCAAAAGTTTTTAGCCACCCTCTGGAGTTAATACTTAGTATGGTTCATACCTTCATTGCTTTAATTAACCTATTAAGCTATAGATACTGAAACTAAACCATTAGTACATAGTGTCCTATTGTTTTAGAGAGTGGGTTACTTAAAATTTAAAATCTGCCATTCCTAAGATTACCATGAGCCAGCCAGGTAGATTAGGCAAAAAAAAAAAAAAAAAACAAATTTAAGGAAACTTTATGTAGTAATGGTTTAATTTCCTTATTATTATTGAATATAAAAAAGAAAAAAAACTTGAAGAGAAAGTCCCTCTGGCCTGATCTAGTAAATTAATTTTGAAAAAGACGCAATTCTTCATAATCCAGTGGGTGACCCCAAACTTTTTGCCTATCAAGTGTGTGTGTGAAGTTGTTGCTCTTTGTTACTTAATATGCAAAGACTTGCTGACTCAAGATCAGGGCTTTATAAATCCTCTCGATCTGATACTCATCTCTCATCATGCGTAAATAGATATTGACTTTATTATTACACATTCTAAAATAAAAATCATCATTAAACCTGAATGCACTCCCTTAATCTCTTGTGCCTTATCTGATTATGCATGAAATATAATCATTTTTGTGGAATTCACATGAGGTAAGTTGTTGGTTAAAACGTTCTCAATATTCACGGCTTATTTTATAAAAAAAGGTTTGGAGAAAAGCCTATGCTTTAAACTGTCCCTTACATTCAGTTAATTCCTCTATTTATAGTTGAATTTCTTCCACTCTTCATTCAGTGTTTTCTTTAAATTTAGAGTAGTCAAGCTATGTATTTCCATATTATATAGAAGCCAAAACACTTGAATTCTTCCTTGTCTTATATATATATATATATATATATATATATATATATATATATATATATATAAAATCTTCTCATTATTTTTTTAGACATTTTTTACATTTATAATAATTGTTGGACTTTATCCATTTCATAATGTATGACGTCATTTGTTTACATTTGGATACACATTGAGCAGATATGAATGAATGAGAGAAAATCATAGAGAATTGTGTTTGAAAACAGTAAAATTGACCTTGCTAACCGAATGCTCCTCTGTGGCCCAATCAGTTAAGGCATGTCAGGCTATATGATGGTTCTGTATAGGATACAGGTTTGATTCCTGCCGGAGGACACATATTTTCTATGAAAATTTCTCAGACATTCAGGCTGGAAAATGTTGTTAATACTGTTTATTATAAACAGAGCATTTACTTAAATATTTGTATCTATAAAAAAAGAATGTATAAACATAAAAAAAATGTCTTAAATAAATAATTGTCAGACTTTGTCCATTTCATAATGTGTGACGTCGTGTGTGTATATATATATATATATATATATATATATATATATATATATATATATATATCCCTTTTCTGCTGAGGGAACAAGATAGTTCCATCATCTGATTATTAATTAGTGAATTTTTTTCTTTCTTTAGAACAATATTTTAAATGAATTTCAAAGACTTTATTTCTTTTATTCCATGCATGTTTTCAACATTTTCTTCATTTTTTTTTCTGCCAACTATTTTTTTTTTTTACTGGCGGTTTGTATTAATTCTTGCCACAAAACTAAATTAATTGAGCTGAAGGCTTGAATGGAAAGCTATCAACTGGCATCAGTCAGTGTTTCCTGCCTGTTCTTTTTTCTGGTAAAATTTATTTCTCCCACTTTTTTTTTTCTATCTCCTTTTGTTCCATTCACTCTGTCTCAGCAAATGACTCTTCTGTCCATGAAAACCATGAAGGGAATCACTGATATTGCATCAACTCTGCCATTTAAATGTTTTCTTTCCCCTCTTTCTTCATTTGTTGAGCATTCTCTGACTTTAAATCAAATATATATTTATCTTATTAATTTACCCTTGGTTTTTGTCACAATTAGTAATATTTGATTTTTCATTTCTTGTTTGAATGCCTATCTTATACTTTGTTTTAATTAGTTCGATAATGTATTCTTCAAGTTATGTCATTTTGATTGGCAAATCTTTCATGTAATTTATGAATGAAATAGAGTTGAAAAGGCTCTTCATTTTAAATAAAAATCTGTTGCAATTATTTCACTTGTTGATAGCCTTAATCTTCAAAAGACTGCTTTCATATATTTTCTCTTAAATTTTAAGTGACATTAGCTTGCTTTTATATTTAAAAATTTACTATAATCCTATAATAATACTGTATATTACAGCAATTGAATAATCTCTTAAAAGACTGTAGAAATAGCTTGTTGAATACTAATCCTTTTTCGGCTTTCTCTAGGATTCCAATACTTGATTGCCTTATTTTTCAGATTGAAATATACTTGACGGCATGATTCTTAGTCCTGCTGTTATTGATCCCTTACTTTTTCAAATCCATGTCTCAATTATTAAGTATAGGAAAGCAAACCTGTTTTCTAAAAAGAATCTCTGTAATGTGTTATTATTTGACTGTTTCATTTGAATTATCTTGACTAATGACACCCCCTGTGTGAAATTCAGTTGCATGTTCATATCACTTTGTTGTGCCAGGTGTTGCATGTGAGCAGTGATATTCATACTTGGTTGACTTGTTATCAGTTTACACTGTGAGAAAAACCAACCTAAATCATGAATTTACCTTTGCAACTTATAGACAAAATCTTTTTCAAGGCATTCCTGTCAAAAAAGGGCAGAAAATAACATCCATTGGTCTGATTTGTTGAAAATAAACTTGAAACACTTTCATTTTGCCTCAATCACAAAGGAAGAAGAGAAGCCTTAATAGGAATATTGCCCTGTTGTTTCACAATAGTCTGCTTGGAAAGAGGACACCATAAAAACCTATGTTTGTTTTCTCTCTCCTTTGAAATTAGTGGGAGGAAAGGAGTGAAGAAGAAGAATCATTGGATTTTACAACAAGCTCCTCCTCCTCCAAAAAAAAGAGAGAGAGAAATGGAAAATATTCCCTTTGTATCTCTAAATATTTTCATTGTTGAGATATATATATATATATATATATATATATATATATATATATATATATATACACACACACAAAACAAAACATATTCTTGTTGTTTTTTGGGAATGATAAAGGTGGTAAATTTCACTTTTACTTCAGCCTTGAGGAACGAAGTCATTTTACAGATTACCTATTGCAGAAAAGAAAATTACACTTTTTCCACTATACACTCCTGGCAATAGGAGCGATTTGATAAAGGTGTTAATAGAAATCTTTCTTGCTATTGTTATGTAATAAATTGGACACTCAATTGATATTGTTACTTCGATTGATTCTAAATGACTGCTCTACTTTATTTTGCTTTTATTTTTGCATGAAGCACCAATGCATGCATGTGTGTGTGTGTGTGTGTGTGTGTGTGTCCACACCCCCTCTAATTTCAATTATATTGTTAAATGATGCAGCTTATAGCAAAGCTCTATTTTAAGAAAGTGAGAAAAAAGACTTTTGTTATAATATCTATTTTAATATTTACTATATTTTATGTTTTCAGGTGTTATTCCAAGAACAGGTAAGTAGCTTTTACTTCATTTATTTATCAAACTCTTTCTTTACTTTTATAAAAAATTAGATTTCACATTAACTGAAATTGTCTTTACTTTTAAATAATTCATTGTGTAATTATTTATTTTCTTGAAAAGAATATTTTCTTTCCCTCTCTCTCATTTTGAATACATTAGGAATGATTTATTATAAAGTATTGTTTATTTAGATCCCAAACTACCTCCAATGGCTTTTAATCTCTTCTACTCCATTGACTCTTGATTTGTACTGTTAATTGCTTTTGGCTTTTAAAAGTTTTAAATATCTTGAATTCTTTGTGCATTGAGCCAATATGTTTAAACTCTTTGAAGATAAAGGCCATTTTTATTCTTACTCTCTTTGCATGCTAATAATCTATTACTTGTTTTGTAGGTGGACCTCCATTGCATCAACCACCTCCAGTATCAGCCCCTCCACCAGGTCACCCTCCAGCACCAGCACCTCATGTCAACCCTGCCTTCTTTACTCCACAACATGGTCAGCCTCCACCTGCAGGGCCAATGGTAATAATCCATAACATAATTCTTGATAACTTCTCATCTTTTGAATTTGAAAATTTTTCTTGTATTGAGATTTATTTTTATTGTATAAAATGTAACAAATTATACATGATTATAATGGATTTTTTCAAGGTTTACTAGTAATGTTTGTCAGAGAATTACAGTTTTATTACTGAAATCTCTAAGGCAATTTAAAAGCATCATTATCTGGGTGCCTTTGTTGTTGCAGAATAAAATTGGATTTACTTTTTTTTCAACCATCTTTGAAAGATTTCATTTTGCATTTGAATTTCTACAGACTTGCTGTAGTTCTGAGCAAATCTTTTCAGGAAGATATTAGTAGAATTTGTGACTGATGCCGATATATTATTATAGTGTCTATAAGAATATGTTCTATTATATGTGAGAAACAAAGGTAATTGATGTTTTGCTTTTTAATAAATAGTAATCATATATTCAATCTAACTTAAGTCTACAAGCTTAGAAACATTGCCATACAGCTTGGTTGCACCATTGTATCCATCCTGACACATACATAAAGTTTCTACTCCTATTCTATAGGACTTATCAGGTGTTTTTTCTCTAATATTATTTTGTATTCAGGATGAAGATTGAATTTGTTGCTATTGTTGGGAACATGTTTGGCAGTTTTTAAGAGTTAGACACTTGTGGATGAAAATGTTTTTCTATAAAACAAAATTTCAGTGCTTATCTTGGATTTAAATTCTTTTTTTTTTTGTAGATTCCTGTTGGACAGTTTGAAACCTTACCTTTCTTGGACCCGGATGTTAAATTCCATGCAAACCATGTACGTAGCATTTGTTATTTTACCGTGTGCGTGTGTGCCATTCCATCTTATTCCATGAAATCAAATCTATGTATGAGCTTTTGTCATGTGTGGCCTAATGGCCGTCAGTCACCATATGCCTAATTTTTCAGCCTCCCCATTCACAGCCTGGTGACATGTATGTTCGACAACCACCTCCAGCAGCCTATCCAAATGACCCCTATGGCAGACCACCAGAAAGGTTGGTAGTTTTGCTTTCTCCTTCTCTTAACTTTTACTATAATTGTTTGAATGACCAAAGATATGTATACATCTGACTAGTCTGAAGTGCTTTCTTTTTTTTTACACAAATGCTTTTTGCTTCTACAAATTGTCCTTTAACTGATAATGATCTTTTCTAGATCCAATCATCATTTCAAACATTTTGCTTGGACAATCTTCAACCTATACTCTATGTCCATGACCGAGATTAATCCAAACCAGAAATATTACTTATTCATTGATGCCACTCATTTGATGGCAGAAACATGAAAATCTCTTGGCTGATATACTTGATATGTGAAACAGCTTTTGACGGTCCTTGTATCTGCGAATGAGTAAATAATTTTGTCTTTTTCCATCCTAGTAGACATGAGTCTGCATCACCAGCCATTAGTGAACAAGAATTTGAGGAAATTTTCCAAAGGAACAAAACGGTGTCCAGTAGTGCAATCTCGAGGGCTGTCCAAGATGCCAGTGCAGGTATGGAAAAAAGACCCAGTTACCATTCACATTTTTTCTTTTAAAAGTTTAGAATTACTGTGAAGAAATAAGTTTAGAAATAAGAAGCTTATAAACAGCTTGTGATTTCTTTAGTTGACATTTCTTGAAGGATTTCTTTAATGTCAACAATAGAAGTCACTTTTTCATTTCAATCCGTACTTGTATACAACAGGCTTTTACTTTTGTTAAGCTTTCATCTAAGTTTTTTTTTTTTTTTTTTTAAGGTGATTTTGCTAGTGCAATTGAAACCCTGGTCACTGCTATCTCATTAATCAAGCAGTCCAAGATTGCTGGAGATGATCGATGTAAAATTTTAATCAGTTCCTTACAAGACACACTTCATGGTATTGAAGAAAAGTCTTATGGCTCCAAGTAAGTACTTTATTTATTCTTTATCATTATGAAAACATTGTTTTATTTGCTGTATCCTCCTCCTCCTCCCTCATTCCATAGCATTCTCATGAACTGATACTCCTTTGGCCTTTCTTTCTCAACAGAGTGTTCGCTTCCTGTTAGAGAATGAGATTTTATTGCCAACCTCTTGACCTGACAAACTTAATTTATCAATTGTTTTTTGTCAGGTTCAACTTCTTAGTAGCAGTTGTTTTTATGTCATGAAAAATAAAGCTGTCAGTTATTAGAGGGGGGAGGACAACCTGAATATGAAGAAGTAAAATTAGCATATTAATATATTTTTGAAGAAGAAAGAAATTGTTCCATTCTTAAATTTTTTTCAAAAATGAAAAGGTGGCTTTTGTTTACTTGAGATTTATTGCATTAGCATACACAATTGTGGCACAAGGAGAAACGGTCAAGTGCTTACTTGTGCAGTGACCCTATGACTGGTCATTAGACTGATGATGATGAATTAGAATTTTATGATCTCTCTCTCTCTCTTCTTCCTTTAATTCTTGCATTCTCTCTCTCTCTAGGAGCAGCACAAGGCGATCTCGGTCAAGGGAACGCGAAAGAGATCGGGACAGAGAGAAGAGCAGCCGCAGACACCGTTCTCGGAGCAGAGATCGAGAGTACAGGGAACGTAGCCGTGATCGTGATAGATATCATGAAGAACGTCACAGGGACCGAGATCGGGAACGGGATAGAGAAAGGGAAAGAGAGTACAGACGTCACTGATGAAAGAGAGAGAGAGTGAATGAAAGGAACAAGAAGAAAACATCCACCTAGCCAAGGAAATAAATGTGAGTAATTCGGGCAAGTCCTGAAAAGAGTTGACCTTTTCTTTCATGCGGTCTCTGCTTTCTTCACCTTCCTCCTCCTCCTCTTCCTCCTTCTCTCTTGTTTTTGCTTGACTTGAAATACATGCTTTTTAATTTGAATTTCATTTTACTATTTGTTTTTTGTTTGTGTGACCTAATTTCAACTCCTGTTTATCTTTCTTGCTGCCTAGAAGAAAAAAAAGGAAAAATAATATTAAATGTCTTTATTTAGTGAATATTTTTTATTGAACTTGGCAGCTTTTGTTTCATGAGATCCTTTCAAAAAAGAAAAACTTGGAATACCCAGAGCAAAAGATTAAAAAAATGAAGTGGATAGCACTTATATAGAGATGCCAATTCAAACTATTATATCTCTCTTTTCTTTTTTATTCTTTTTTCTCCCCTACTTTGGCAAGAGATGAATGAGAATGGAATCAAGTGGTGTGTCCTGCCAGATTTTCAGAATTTGGCTGCAGATCTTTTTTAATTTGCTTTAGTCCTCTTGTTTTATTTAATTTTGAACTTACATTCAGTATTTCATTTTATGGTATTCATTCTTTATGTGAGAGATATGACTTTAAAAAAAAAAATTAGCTTTTATGTAATTTGTCTTCCAACTCCTTTATTTCCTTCAATAACAGAAAGACTCAGTATAATAGTAATAATTAATCATTTCATGGTAAAAGGTTTTCAAATTTGCAATGTTGGTAAAATATTTTCAATATAATTAGATTTTTATCAGCAATGTGACATAAGGGTTTCAGCTTCCAGTATCTGTGTTTTTATTAAAAATATTAAACTCTTGTTTTAGTGGAGGGAAATGTTTTTTGACACAAAAAAAATGATGTGCAGCATAAATCTTTATTTGGCCTGATAAACATTTCTAATGTATCAATCTTTATATCTGAAATTAGAAAATAAATATCAGTAACTATTCTTTTATATATCTATTTATTTCCAATATGATAAACAACCCTTAAGTTGCATAATAAAATCTCACACTGCCAAATAAGTTAGTGTGAAGATTTTTCATTAAAAACAGATGTAAGCTGAAACTTACATGTTATATTTATCATTAAATAAGTATATTTGAAAAGTTTTACCAGTATAGGTTTTTTGAATACCAGTTTTCTTAAAAATATTGAGTTTTCATAATTAAATCTGTCTAATTCTAGAATTAGCAACTGATATTGTGAATATCGAATCTTTCCCAAATAAATGACAAATTATAGAACGTTTTGTAGTTTTTTTTAATATGAAATATCTTAGTTCTGAATCAGAAAGAAGAAACAGTGTAACAGTTGGTTTCTTTCTAATTAAAGTTGTACACGAATGGTGTACAATTATTTCGATATGGCTGACTGAGAAATATCACCAGTCCCAAAAATATAAGGCTACAAGATTATTTCTTGTATCATTTCTCTTAACTATTGCTGTATTTATGATGTTAACTTGTCTAATGATCCTATTCAACCATCATACAAATTCTAAAGATGAACTCTGTGTGTGAAGAAGCTTAATGAGTAAACAGTTTTGTAGACATTTCTTAAAATATTTTCATAACATGCTACTTCTTCAATTTAGGAAAAGGATTTAAAAGTTAACTTGTTTACAAATGTTACATATATAAGAAGTGTGTGTGTGTGTGTGCATTTTTGATTCTCCTAACTGCCTTTTCCTCCAGCTGAACCTTTGCATTTAAACAAGTTTTTGTTTTAACCTCTTCTATGACATTGGCTTTCTTTCTTCTTCATTTCCTTTACTCACCCTTTTCCTTAGCAAGCAACCTCATCAGAGTCAGTGGTTTTTCCCTTTAATAGAAATATACATAATATTCACCTTTCTTTCTTTCCTCTCAGCAACCATTTTTGCCTTTCACTTGTCGGGGTGGGGGGTGCTATTTATACTAAATAAAATTTATTCTGTATTCTTTTTTGCATGGATTGTTGTTCAAAGAATGGAACTTTTCCAGCTCACCTTGCACCCTGATCTCTTGCTTTCTTCTTCACTTATTACACTAGGTTTCATTCGCTCATTTCTCAGGACTTGCCTTTGAACTTTGGCAATAGATCATATCTCTAGGTCTCAAATTATTTTTAGCTTATCAAACATTCACAAATTTGTCTTTGATGTAATTAATATCTGAGGGGTATCAAAAAAGTTGAGGCACAACTCAATCTTTTCAATTTACCTTAACAATCACATTGCCACAACTGTTAATTTGAAAAGTACTGTGAATAATATTAACAAGTTTACTGTTAATACTAATTGCTTAACCATTTTGATAAAACCCATCCTTTAAAAAAAAACAAAAAAATATTCATTCTTGCTCAATAACTGTCAATCTTATTTCAGTTATTTCTTCTGTTTATGAAAATTAAGTACTGTCAGCTTCTGCATGCCTCTTACAGTGTCAGTTTGCAGCTTCTATTTTTTTCCTTCACACTCTCTCTCTCTCCCTCCCTCTTGGCCATTTATCTGATGTTCTCATTCCTCTTTGTTAATAACTGAGCCTATTTTGTTTCAGTTAAAAAGGGTTATCTCCCCTCTCTTATGTAAACTTCATATAGGTACCTCCAGAAATTTTCTGAAAAAAGCATACCATGAAAAGTGCCCCCAAACTTGATAAAAACAGTTTTATCGTCAAAATGTTTATTATTGAAAGGAAAGACCAAAGTATTTTTTGATTTTCATTAAAAACACTTTTTCATCCTTTCTAGCACATTCTAAATTTTGGTTAAAAATCTTTTCTTGCATCACTGCATGGGCCAAAGATTAGTATAGAGATTTTTAGCATCTTTTTTTTTTGGGCATTAAAAACGCATTGTTTTGAAAATCCTTTAAAAAAAAAAAAAATCAAATAATTGTCAGATTATTTTGGAATGTGTGTGTGTGTATGGGTAAAAGTATTATTTTTCCACATCTATTACCCCCACTTAATTAAAATTTCACCCTCTTCATATTTATATTAGTTAAAAGCAGGAGTCCTTGGAGAATTTAACCCATCATTTATTTTTTTATTTATTTATTTATTCTGTCAAATAGGAACACCATTTAAAAGTTTGCTCTGAATTGTAATAAAAAATGCAATAAAACTAAGACATTTAATTAGAAAAGTTCCTAATTGCTTTTATAAATAAGATATATTAAAGGGGACATTATTGTTTTGAGAAAAAATAAAAAATTTATGAATAATGCTTTTTACAAGAATTGTTTTTTTTTTTGTTTTTTTTTTCCTTTTATTTAATTAAAAATATTTATTAAGTTTTAAATCTTTTAAAATTCTGAATTAATTTCTGTCTTTTAGATGATATATTATTATTAACTGAAAACTATTTACTAATCATAAATGGAAATGCTTAATACAAATCCTCAAACACTGATATATTTAAAAGAATTTTGAATTTTTTTCTTATGTATATAAACATGCCAATTTTTTTAAGTATAGGTGACCATACATGACATTATCAGGAAATAAGAGCGATAACTATAGTAAATTTAAAGCTAAAATTTCTAACCTTCGATTAAATTTTGATTATGGAGAACATTTTCCTAAATTTTTAAGATTACTGAGTACTTAGAAATTAAATAAATAAAAAAAAGCACACCTGTCATTTTCTTCAATTATGTTTTCGAGATGAAGTCTCCATAGAACAACATTAGATCTGTCAACACAGCTACTGTCGGGTTAAAAAATGCATTTCTAATATTTTAAAGTAAATATTTGTTTCAAATCAGATTAATTATGCTTTAAATCAGCTAATATTCCTCAAATAAAGTTTTAGAAAAGTATATTTTATTTTTGGAAGATCTTTTAATAAAGAGAATGCTACTCAGCTATTTTAGCAAAGAAAAAAAAAATCGAGTAAATTTGAATTAGTTTTAGAAATGCAGCAAAGTAATTTTGATTACTGGAAATATTAAATTTAATCTATTACCTTAAAATTAAAACTAAAATAAAAGCTTCAAGAAAGAGTTTTCATTTTTAAAAATACATTTTTAACCTTGAGTATTGTGTTTTTTGTGGTCTTGGCTACATTAAATGCCCTTAAAAAATGCCCTCCTCCTCTTGTCTCACTATAATTGTTTCAAAGGTTTTGTTTTTATTTTTAACTTGTTAACTACATATAAATTTAGATAATATCTGAAAAGTTTAGATACTAGAAAATGTAACAGTTTTTCTATTTTTGTTTCAGTATATTTACCTACTAGCAGTATAACCAGTCTTCGACCGGGTCTTTCATTACTGGGAATTTTTACCATTCAGTTGGTGCAGTTTAAGTTTAAAGTCAGCCCACCCGAAAATCAATATTAGTAACAACTGAAACACATACCCAAATATATATATATATATGGTGGGAGTAATAATTTGAATGGGGGGGTGGCCCTGAAAAGGGCCGTTTCTGTGTTCTCAATTTTGTTTCAGCTTCATGTGCAGCAGTAGTTAAAGAGGTGTTTCTCCTCAGCCGTTGAGTCCTTTGATCATCATTTTCAGCCTCGCATGCAGAAGCATTCAGGTATACTCGTCTGGAAAGCCAATGGCTACGTTGATCTTCGGACTCAGTGGCTCTGATTGAAGCATTCCAAGAGGCATTTTGTGACGGGCAAACTGAACATTCTAAAGATGATTTGTTATCTCTTATTCACATGGTGGCAATAGTTTTGCAAACTAGGCAAGTTCTTTTCTTTGGTGGCATGTCTTAGGCAAGTATGAATTGTCAAATGGAATGTGTGGGCAAATACCAGAAGAGAACGCTGTAAAGCTACAGGGATCACTAAGCTCAAATAACTTTAGGAAAGGTTGGAAAAATAAATGTTGAGTAATAAAAAAGCAAGCTTACTTATTACTACGGTGAATGCAATGCAAAAACTGGCAGGACAATAAAAATTCAAGTTGGGAATGGCTATAAACGACAAAGAAGGCAACGCCTTAAAACTGTAGTAGTAGAGCAGAAAGGGTAAGCTCACTTGAGAGAGATTGATTGCTTGGCCAAGAGAAGCGGAATGTGTCATTTGGACTCAAAACCGGCACTAAAGAATTATCAAACAAAAGATTTTTTATCAAAATCAGATGAAAACTGTGTAAACGCATAAACACCATCAGATAACACACATACGCACACATTTTGAGAATTATAGATATAGATAATAAAAACATTTCAAATTATTCTCATTTCTTTTCCACAGTCTAGAACACAAAATTTCAACACAAAATCAAAATTTGAATGGTCTTTTTGTTTTATTTCTTTCTCTCACTCTCTTTATCTCTCTACCAAACACAACTCCTCCTCCACACACACATTAATCTCATGATTAGAAATTTAAGTGATTAACTATCTGGGCAGGTATTATTTGTAAAAGTTGTTTTAAAGTTTTGAATATATTTGGCCACCACAAGTGCAAATCATGAGGATATAATCTTAATCACTAATAAAAACAAACTGTAATTATTTACAAAGGAAACTTGCAATCTGCCTTTACATTTCTGTTATTTCACTGAAAGACCAAAGAATTTCCATAGCTTTTGCAGGGGGGGGGGGGGCTGTGTTGCTCTTCCTTCCAATATATATATATATATTAATACACTTGAAATCTTTTCTCTCATATCCTGACATTTTGTACTTCTGCCTTTGTTCAGTGTCTGTTAGTCCAAGTAACCTTCAGGGAATCTTGAACTGAATCCTTTATTTAATTTATAGGAGTAGATCGTTTTTGTCCCACCATGCATGTATAGCGATATCACATCTTCTTTATTGCACTGCTCAGTTATTGCTCATTCCGTTTCCACTTAGTTTGTACTATCCATCCTAGGGATTGAACTTACAATAATGGCTGTCAAAAAATTTACAAACCAACACTTGAATCCACTACACTATTGTCCTGTGGCACCTATACAGTGTTTATTTCTCTGCTAGGCCTACTGAGGAGGCCCTCATAGCCTAGTATATGCACTTATTCCTTCAGATTTCTTATTCTCCAGTCTTCTACTTTGTCTAGTATGTTTAAACTCTTTTTAGTCTCATTTTTGCAGAAGCAATTTAATATTAAACAATCTTAATTTAGGTTCTAGTGTTCCTCTTCCTCCAGTTTCGAAGCTCAACTCCTTTTGAAATGTTTTCTTCTACTCTTCAGAAGCATGCTATCCAACTTATTTAAAGATATATTTATGTTGAAACATTATCCTGAATTTATATACTTCTAGTCTGTTTTAAAAACAAACTCATCTTGTTTAAATGCACTTAATAATTCATAATCAATAACCAGAGTATTTATTTATTTATTATCTCAAGTTATGTATTAAGTTTGCTCTGTGCTCTTTTCTCTCTCTCTCTCTCTCCTTACTGTCTCTTATGAGTTTCTGGGTATCTCAGCCTCTTAATATATAACTTTTGGCTAACTTGTTTAGACTTGGTTTTTGAAAATGAGTTAAAAAGATAAACAGTAATTTATAATTAGTTATTTTACAAATGGCTTCAAAAGAACAAAAGAGTCTTTGGTAATATCTTGGAGGCTAACACGTGTATGCCAGCAAAATATTCAAAATTGTTTTTCAACCACAAAGTTTGCTTAAGAATTGTACTCTTGCATATTTTTTTTTCAGGTACAATGGGTTTATTATTCAAAATTGGGATGACTATCAAATATCAAATAAAAATAAATATCTATTGAATATCAGCAATCTTGAAACTCATTTAGGCTCTGAAAAAGTTTTATTTATAAAAATTCAAATATATTATTCACTTGTGATGACTATTTAAATATTGCTAATTTTTATTAAACTATTTTTGTTGTTGTTGTTTTTAAATAGTAAGTTGTAAATTATGTTCAGCCAAACACATTGTCAAATTTTCCCAATTAATTTTCTCCTTGATTCCTGAACAGCTAAAAACCTTTTGTTGTTTCCTTCCCAAAACCTGACTGAAAAAGTATTTCTTATTGTATTTATATTCATTTAATATTGATGACTACTGATTTACGTTTCAGGCCTGTCGCTGGGTGTGTGATCAAAACACTAGTCTCACATCTGAAACGCCTAGACTCAAAATTATACCATCACCACCACCACCACCACCTCCTTCTCCTCCTACACCTCAGTGCTGACTCTAATGATTTATTGAAATGAATTAGAAAGCATTTTCTTCTAAGCTTCCTATGTTCCTGTAATGGGTTGCTAAAGCACTTTGAAAAGCCTGTCAGTTTATATGGCATGCCATTGGGCAGTTCCTCCTCCTGCTGCTGCTGCTGCTGCTGCTGTCCCTTGGTCAGCTGCCTCCAAAAAAAAAAATGTAAAACAAGGAAAAGCCCAAACCACTCTCTCTCTCGCTCTCTTTCTCTCTGCACAGTTAACTGAGGAGCTGTCTCTCTCTCTCTATATATATATATATATATGTATATATAATATGTATGTATGTGTGTGTGTGTGTATATATATATATGTATATATATATGTATATGTATATATAATATGTGTATGTATGTATATATATATATATATATATATATATATATATGTGTGTGTGTGTGTGTGCACACAAACCAACAAAGAAATTAGAAAATCTGTGAAGGTGTATTTATTGCTGCTTGTCAAGAATGGTATCGCCTTAAAATTCATGGCACTTTGGGATTCACTTGTTGACATTTGCATGAAAGCAGAGTCTTTGGTGTGAATTTTTAAAAATTCTGCTTTAGATTTAAAAATCCTTTTTTTTTTTTTTTTTTTTTTTTTCCTATTCAAAAATAGATATGACCACTTATTAAGGTTATGTTAACCTGTTTTATACCATTTTATATATTCTTTTTATGCAAGTCAAAACTTCATCTTTTATCAAATTATTTAGAAAATAATGGCCAAATTGAAATTTAACCATAATGGTTATCAATACAAATATAAATCATCATCTAAGTCTATACGTCTTTGTTCACAAGATCAGTTATGCCTTACAATAGAATTCTTGGGATGGAAATTAACAAAAATCCTTGAAGAGCTCTCTTTGTTAGCAAAACTTTTTTTTAAGTAGTTATTCAAAAACATTTTTCAAAATTTTTTATTAGAAAATATAGTAACCAGTTAGTGACAGATCTTGTGAATAAAGAATGAGGAAACAAAACCACAAAATGTAGTCTGTTGAATTTTTGTAGTGTTATTTGTGCAATGTATAACTGAGCCTTATCATGGAGATAAAATGGCTTTAATTGACTAATGGCAGCCTTAATTCACACAATTTTCTGTACAACTTTTCCAATACTTTGTAATAAATTTTACCTGGGTAAAATAAAAAATAAATAGGTTCCAATAAACCATACATGTCACCATACATTGACCCTAATTCCTAATTTTAAATCTTGACTCTGATCGAGTCATTTTACAAATAATCTCCAATTATCATACAGAATTGATTTTCATTTGATTAAGAAATTAATAATTTTTGTTTCACAAAAACAGCCTTGGGGACATTTCAGATTTTCAGTTTCTGTGTTATCAAGTTTCTTTACTTTTCTAATTTGCTTATAAATGTTCTACAGATGTTAAAATGAAAAATCTTTCATTTTGGGGCCACTTCTCAAAGAATTTCATGCATATTCTCTTGCACTGACTCTTCAAATTATTTGCAACTTTGCCTTCTGCTCTCTTCAGCCATTTTAAAATTTCCAAAACTAAGAATGTATTGTACAGTCTAAAATACTGTATCTGATGACCTGTAAGATTCATTTTTCACCATTCCCCTATTTATATTTACTATTTTCCAGTATTTTTTTTTTTTTTTTTTTTTTATAATACCGGGATCTTATGTGTCATCAAATATGCTAGTAACTTCCCTCCATGTTTGATTTAAGGGGCTTGTAGCCAATTATAAAATTAAGGGAGTATTTTGGGATAAAAAGATTTCCTTTAAAATATTATAATGGAGGATTGGGGTCCAGTAGATACATCTAGTTGGATTTTCATTTGAAAACTAGTTATATGGAAGCCTCTTTGTTGTCATGTTCACAAAGTTTTGGCCATTGTACTCTTCAGGTGATTGGAATTTTGTACTGGATCCTTTATTTTGTCCACCGAGGTAGATTGTTCTAGTTCCACGTGACATGCCTCTTCCAGATTTCTCCCTTTAACTCAACTCTCCAAGTTATTGTTCACCACTGCTGTAGCCAGGTATTGAACTCATAACTCTTTTATCCACTGAACATGTGTCTTCACGGACACATGGCCCAGTGGATAAAAGTATAGGTTGGATCCAGTGATTTGATCCACAGTTATGAGTTCAATACCTGGCTATGGCAGTGGTGAACAAAAACTTGAAAAGTTGAGTTAAAGGGAGATAACTGAAACTTCTGGAAGGAGGCTGGGGCATACAACAACCAAAATGTTGTGAACATGACAATAAAGATGAGGAAAACTGTCCAAACAATATAAATAATTACAATGCCTCATCTCAGAAAGATATGGAAACCTCTATATGATATTTAATACAGCAGCTTAAATTTGATTAAATAAATCCTACTGCCTTTAAGACAAATCTTGAATATTAATTGGTGAACCTATATTTCTAAAGCTGCAAGCATTGGGCTAACGATACACATATAAAAACTGCTGTTATAAAACTTGTAGAAATCAGAATTTTACAGTGTTTCAATTCTGTGTAAATAATCCTAATTACTTTGCTTGGTCTGCATACGGTTTTTGATTTACAGTTCTTGAAATAATGTTCTCAGTATGCCATTATACATGCACACACACATAGGTAATTATATTTCTAATTATGGAGCAAAGGCTTCATCTTGTTCACATTAAAAACACTTTATTTTCATGGTCTTGAATGTTATGGTGATATCATTTTATTTTTCGCCAAACTGATTTGGTTACTAATGCCATTTTTATTATGTAATCCATATCTGATCTCTAAAAATAGACATATGTGCCAACACACACACAAACATACACAAAAATATTGTCACTCATTGTGTCTAGATTTGGCTGTGGAAATATATATCTGTTGTAATTTTTCATTTTTATTTTCCATTGAGTTAAATTTTTTTTAGAAATTTTGTTTTTGACATTTTTTCTTTTTGAATTTTAATTTCATTTTTTATGAATTTTCGTTAAACACCATTTTGCTCCTCTATTTTTGCCTACATTGTAACTTTTTTCTTTTACTTTTTTACTTGATTTGAAATATGTAAATACTACAGCTTTTGATTTGTAAACCTTTGTCGAAGAGAATTGTAGGATACAGACAAATGAGCTTTTATTCCTTGTAAGCGTTATGTTTGGTTTTTGTAACCTTTCTTCTGTTATTGACTTTTCTTTCTTTTTTCTTTCTTTTTTCTTTCTTTCTTTTTTTTTCTTATTTTCTTTTTTCTTTTCTTTTCTTTTTTTTCTTTTTCTTTTTTCTTTCTTTTTTTTCTTTTCTTTTTCTCTTCCTTTATTCCTCCTCATTGGCTACTTGCAGTTTTTCTTTACAGCCCCTTATAAGTAAATCAATGTAGGCTTTATTTTATTGAAATCTATTAAGTTTATGCTATCAAACAGCAACTAAACTCTGGCATTTGACATTTTCATACTTTGTTACCTCTCCTCACTGCCCACTTTTTGCCTCTCTAAAAAAAGGTCCAAAATTTTGCATTCATTCAGAATTGATCGTTTTCCTTTTAACAAAGCCCTTCAGAATTTCTTTACAATCATCAGCTATCATTTCTGATTTTGCCGGGGGTGCAGAAAAATGGTTTGTTCATGAAATTCCAGAGTTAAGCTGGCAGTTTGACTGTATCTCCATGACCATTCCTTCCTTTTTTTCCTCCTCTTCCCCCCTCCCCTAATGGAACGAAAGATCCTTTAATGACTTTGTGTTAACTAAACATGTACACATTTATGCATCGCATCCCTTATCACTTTTCAGAACTGACATTTTCTATAGAGAGCCTTTATCTTCTTTGTCTATTGGTGCCTTGAAGAATATGGGCCAGAGTAAAACATTACTTTTTATTTAGTTATTTGTTATTAAAACAACTGAGCAAAGAAATTCTGATGAGTATCAAGCTTAATACTCTGTACTTAACTGTATCGATGCAGCTTTTTCTATTGTAGTGCCTTCTTGGTACTTACCTGCCACTTTTGTTATCAATACAGTTCTCTACCTAGCTATGTACATGTTTGGTTGATGCATTGGGGTCTGCAATCACACTGGATATCACTATGAAACTTCCTTTTTCTGCTTTATTTTCTTTCTTTATGTGTTTTTATATCTTTGTGAAAAGAAATTCCAAGGTTGTATTATGTACCCAAAATTGTTCCCAGCTAAATCTGGATACCTTGATGAATGCGTGTTGAAATGTCTCGTAGCACCTATTTGTACTGTTGCATGTTTTTAGAGATTTTGTTTAATTCCCAACTGTCATGCAATTATTTCTATATTTATGTTTGTCTATACGACCCAAAATGAATGAGTGTCTCTGAGAGGCAAAAGCCACAATATCAAGAGAAGGCATAAGGCATTTTTATGGCTCGGTTGTGCATGTGTATGTCTAGTCTCTGATTATGTCGTTGGTGGTTGCTTCCTTTCATGGTGAGAAATAGAATATTGAATATGACAAACACTTTTTAAACATTTAATTGTTCTAATCTCATAAACTATCTACGCTTGCATCACCATGCACAACATTATGCAATAAAAAAGTTCTTGTAATATCTATTTTTTCTAGCTGCCATTTTACTAGGAAATGTGAATTTTCTTATGAACCTGTGTCATGATTTTATTTCTTCTACAGTAACTGAAAAATGTTAATATTTAAGAAAGAAACAAATCATTTTGCAATATAGCATTGACCTAGAAAATTCATTTTGTTGACCTTCATTATTACAGTTTCTTGCTCTCTCTCTCTCTCATTTGTCAGCCTGATGTTGGTAATCGCTTACATTTCAGCTTAGCTCTCATTTTTGGATTTTACTCCCGATTTAAGTCATTTCGAGCAGTGGTTAGATATGTCAGTGAACTTGTCTCTTTGTTCCAATAAGAGTGTACTATTACATTTGGTAGCATTTAAACCTTAAGGATTTGGGATAGTTTTTTTTGTTTTTTTTTTTTCACCAGTGACATAAGATTGATTACACAGGTGTGTATAAAGAAAAGCAGATAAACTGATCAGTTAACAGCACCAGCCTGTAATTACCAAAGTGTGAATGGTATTGAGCAATTTCATAAGCAAAATTTATCAGCTGTATAAAGGACATTTTTAACATTTCAAGTTTGTTGTCTTTGATTCTCATCTAACTAAAAAAACAAAAACAAAAAAAAACAACCACCTCAGCATTGGATAATGGTTAGTGCCGTTGGTTTTTACTGTTGCATAATGAGTTCAATCCTCACTGGGTGCCTCATAGTAAAAATCTGACATTAAATAGCCCAAGAAGGACGGAGATGTCATAATGTAAAGCAAACCTAATTTAACATCACCTGTGAATAAATGTTGAATTTTAAAAATAATACTGGTATTTTGACACAGACATTGATTAATTGTCCAATTTGTCATGAACTAAAAACAAAAGGGAAAATAGCGATTTAGATAAAGGAGTTTTTGTTTTTCCAATTTTCTTTTTTGAGTCTTGATTAAGAGTCTATCTCCAAAAGTAGAGACTGATTTGTTAATTGATATGTTGTCAGAGATAATATGAATCGTGAGAGAAAATCTTTCCATCTACCTCATACCAAATTAGAAAAGGTTAAGGGCATTTGGCTTAGTCTTTTTATTTTTTCATACATCTAACTGGCTATTGTTTAAAAACACACACACACACACCACACAGACTTACATGGTAGAGAAATTGTTATAGCTCTGCATCCAGTGTTATTTTTTTTAAGTCTTTTTAGATTTCTCTGACCTTTTGCTGATTGATTCAGTTTTCAATTTTGTGTCCTATTATGATTTTGGCCAATTTGAAGTTTTCACAGAAAAATTGTGTGACATCATCCATTTTCTTGTTACATTATAATGTAGACATCGAACCAAAAAGAACCATTTTATCTTAGATCTGTGTTTGCTTGCAAAGAGAATCAACTAAATTGGACCTTTTATATCTATTTAAGATGAGGAGCTACTAATTTCACTTCTGTTGGCCCTGCTGATTGGTTTCTTATATTAATACCTCTCTCTTTTTTACCTTTTTTTTTAACACTTATGTGAGCATGTCATATATATATATATATATATATATATATATATATATATAGAGTGCAAGCATCTAACATTCACTCTCACATATATAATCTTATTTTTAGATAACTTTTATATGAATGGTATTTTCTCTATATTTTTATATGTATTTATTAATAATGAAAACCTTATTGGAATACAATCTTTTTGTATATAAATCATGTTAAAAAAAAGATTTCCATCTGTGATATGTGGTAACCGTGTAACCACTTTTCATCTGTGATATTTTTATTATTTATATATCCTCTATTTTACTGCAGTATTATATATAATGTTGCTCTCAGAGTGAGTGTTTGCTGGTGTGTGTTCATACACATTCCTCCTCTTCAAATCAGTGCATATATGGAAGGGATTGTTTATTTTACTTGTTCTTTCTCAGGATATAACATTTGTCAAATTGGCCATTGAAAAAATTGTTTCTGTAATTAAGATTGCTTGCCATTCTGAATTAAAAACATTTTATTTTCTGTATGAAATGATGTTTGTTTCCATCTCATTTAAATTTGTCGAACAACTGATATGTACAACATCTCTCAACTGCTTTCTCTCCTTTTCCTTGACTAACAAGGAAAGGAAGGAAGTTCCTTATTTCTCTTTTCAGCATCAAATTTGTTGTTTTTCTTTCTCTCAGCAGCAGTTGCTACTCAAATTGCAAATAAATTCAGATCACCTCATCTCATGTTTGATGCTATGGAAAGTGCTTTTGAATTAAACATTTTGTTTATTTTATATGCCAAAAAAGAAATTTAGCAACATTGAGACACCAACATTTTATATAATGATGTTTTATTTTTATAAATCTATTGTTTTTTTTGTTTTGTTTTTTTTTTGTGTTGAGATCCTAACGATGAGTTTTCTTTCAGCTATCAAAAGCTCTCCATAATAAGTTTAAATCCCTTTTTTGAGGATTTGTATATATGTATCTGACAGGGTAGTTTCAATGCTGTTCTAAGACGCATACTTTAAAGCATTCTGTATGTATTTTGAACTGCTTGCTAATGCTGATCATCTTTTTATGACGTAAAATATGTCCCACAAAACATCAATTGCTTTATTTCTTTCTGTACTCTATTTGAATAAATTTGTAAATTTTCCAATGTTTTTTCCCCAATATTTTCAGTTGTCAAACACACAATCTAAAGATTTACTGAAATAAATAATTTAAATGCAATGTCAGTTTTGTTGTCGAAACTGGTATTTGACTGAGAACTAAAGGCTTTTCTGCTTTGAAACTGGGATTCTATTGATGGCATTCATATTGTTGCAGCTCTCTTTTCAATTGTTTATCTTAGAGTCTCTTTGGTTTTCTGAAATTAGGAAGGCAGAAAATGTTTCTTAGTCAACTTTTTATTTATTTAACAAACCAATCTCCTCTTTGACTTCTTCATGTGTGGCTTGGCAAACTGCAAGAAAACACAAATCTGAAGATGCTCAAAAATATTGAACTGAATGTCAAAATCTAGATTGTATTTTATAGGAGGTGAAGAACAACATCAGCAAGGGCTGCTCATTTCTATTGAAATAATAACTACAGTTTAAAGTTAGATTAGTGTCAAGTTTCTTCCCAAATGAAATGCAATATAATAACCAAGATGTTAATCCTTTCTCTGGTTATTTATTTGAAGTTTTTATTTATGAGCATGTTTATTAAAAAAATAAATAAATTTAAAGAACTAACACACACACACACACACACACACACACACACATATATTCTGTTACAATTAAATGAAGTGTATAAGGCGAAAGTATTTTTTTTCTCAATTTACAAGTCAGGATGGTGCAGCCTCTCTTCGGCTTGTTTACTGCAGGTCTCTTCAGAATCCAATGTGGAGACAACAGCTACACAGCCATTTCAAGGGATCTCTCAGCAGGAAAAAAGAAATTCAGGAAACATCTTCCCTTCATGGATTCTATATACATTGTTTTTGTATAGAACACATTTAACTGAGCCTTGTAGTACTACGTGTCTTTGATATGCTCTTTGCTAATTGATTTTCATTTAAAGACAAAGAGAAGGACTTTTTGTGTTTATATGCTTTTTTTTTTTCTTCTTTTTTTTTTCTTTTTTTTAAACTTTGTTTTCTGCTTTCTGTGTTTTGTTGCTGTGTGTATTTTTATGTTAAATGAATTCTTGAGCAATATTTTATAATTTTACTGCTATATCAATTTCTGGCACTTGAAGATACAAATTGCAAAACCTATTTTTAGATAGAAACCTTGACTGAATCTCTGTAGAACCTTTTTTTTTTTTCCCCCCCTCACCTTGACTTTCTACTTTGTCTACCTGATAAAATTTAGTGAATTTAAATATTGAATAGCTGACATTTTCCGGTAATTTTAGTTCATTTACCTGATGCACTACACATTGACTGACATTCTACGAGTGTCTAAAAATGAATAATGACCACAGCTTTAAGGGTGTGTATCTGTGTGGTGTTAATTGTACACTTATAATTCATTACAGTTTCATGTGTTTATTGATGTTTTATTGGGTTATTTTCTGTGTGGATATTTTTTAAAGAACAAAGTTGTAAAGAATTTGTCAAAAAATCACTTGTTTGCATTTTTTTTTGTCTGGTATAATTTTTTCACCTTGAATAACATTCACTCAATCATTTAGTCAAGGCCTAAAAAGTAGCAACAGCTTTCCAACTTATTCCAAAAAATGTTACCATTCATGCATGTATTGTAAGCCATAATTGAGAATAGTTGCTATTTTTATCTGTTTTCATTATTGCTAGCTCTTCTTGTTAGAAATTGTTGGTATTTAAAACCAAAAATAACCAAGATTTTGGTTACATTTTAACATTGCCTAACTGATCTACTTTAATTTATATTATTATATTACATGGATTCCATGCCATTGAAGAATTGTACAAATGTCTGTTGTTTATTTCAGGTTATTTCAATCTTTACAGCTGTTGTTGTTGTTGTTGTTGTAATTCTCTTGATGTTGCCTGTTGCTGCATGTTGTTACTCCAATTTCATTTTTGGATTAATGCAGGCTGATTCTCACTCTTCATATTTTGGTTTTATTATGCCGCTGCCATTGCACTTTGTTGCTGTAAAAGAGAAAAACCTTAATTATTACAAAAATATAGTTTTTTTAGGTTTTCAAATGAAAAACAAATGTTACTTTGCATGAAAAGTGAATTGAGCTCTATTTATATTCTCTAACAATTGTTTGCCCCCACCCCACCCCTTGTGTAGATAGCTTATATCTACACAAACCATTATTATATAATAGTCTGTCTTTTTTTTAAAATTTTTTTATTTTATTTTTTGCTCTTCCTATTGACCAGCCTTCACAATAATTATAACTGTAAAAAGCAACACTGACAAGAGATATCTTTTGCACAGAAAACATTTTCTCTCCTAAATAAACTGTGTAAAATCTGTCACTTTCTGCATAAAAAATTTAATAAAAAAATGCTGTATATGTGAATCTATTCAATTCATAGCTCATTTTTCATGAGGTTGCTACTTGAAAAACTCTTGTCAAATACCAGTTTTGATTCTTAATGTTGCAATTTTAAAAAATTCTGAAAATAATTGTATATTCGTATTACTTTTTTGTGCTC
Organism: Acanthosepion esculentum; assembly: GCA_964036315.1. Classification (NCBI taxonomy): domain Eukaryota; kingdom Metazoa; phylum Mollusca; class Cephalopoda; order Sepiida; family Sepiidae; genus Acanthosepion; species Acanthosepion esculentum. Next base: position 70,922,459 of record OZ038516.1, read on the forward strand.
TGTTATTTTTCCTCTATTAATTTGTATTTTGTTATGAACTTATACATCTCTGCATATTTTCTGTGTATTTACCAATGTTTTAATTGTTAATGTTATTGGTGCCTTTTTCTAAGGCACGTGTCATAATTGCATTGTCTTCAAATTATTACTGCTGTTTTGTCAATTTATTTATTCTTAAGAATGATCTCTGTTTTGAACTTTCATAACGTCTTTTCTCTAATGTTCGTTGGTTGATTGTGAATTGTTAAAATTACTCAATATCAACACTTTCAGAGGAAACAATTCATACATAAAAATTCTTTTTTTTTTTTTTTTAACCTCCATTGAATTATACTACTCCTCGCATATCTTTGTTCTTACGAAATGGCCGACTTTGGCTCTTTCTGTGAAAGCTACAGGAAATGATGTAGCAACAAATTTGCCTCTGTGCACATCAGAAGGGAGCAAAGGAGAGTGCTGTGTAATATCTCGCAGCAGGATTTCTTGAAAATAAACAAACATTACTAATGTTGCAGTTTATTACAAGTAACTCCCCGTCAGGTCACCTTGTTTGATTTGCCCTTTAAATAAGGGCATGGATTTTGAAAAATATCGAATTTACCTGTAATAAGTAAATACAAAAAAAAAAAAAAAAAATTGAAATTTATTCTCACCATGTGTGGTGGGGGATATTTCAATGATTTATATTTAAACATCTCTCTTGGGAACCTAAAAGTCATTTAATGTTGATCAGAAATGAGATAAGGCAGAAATCTTTCAAAATCCTTCTTGAATTTTGGAGAGGCACATGGTTAAATACATTCTCTTAACTTTACTGTTTTTGTTTACAACAAAAACTGTTTAATTCCAATGAAAAGCTGCTGTTGATATTTCAGGAATTTTCTCCATTCAGTATGTATGTGAGATGCATGGAAAGAGATTGGTTTGTGTGTGTGTACACAAGCATGTGTGCAGTCTTTCTTTCTCTCTCTCTCTCTTGCTTCTGAATTCCATTTAAAAAAAAACAAACAAAAAACAACAACAATTTCCAATAAAACCTTGTGCCTTGACTGTATGATATAAAACCTCTTTCCATTTCTTGTAGGTAAAAATCTCTTCTACCATGTTCCTACCCTAGCCGGTTAATGTAGTCCTAAATTTACTCACAGAAAAAGAAATTAACAAAAAAAAAAAAACACAAGCCAAGCCCTTTAGCAGCCATTTGCATTCATGTTGTAGCCATAAGTTGTGCGTATGTCCATTGCCTTAACGTCACTGGCAAGCATCTAACCCTGTCAGACTTTTTTGCACCTGAGTTGTCAGCCACCACCACCACCACTACAGCAGCAGCAGTCATCGCCGCCGCCACAACCACCACCACCACTTCGTCACCACCACCCTCATCATCATCATCATCACATCCAGCAGCAATCATCATCTCCAGCAACCAGAGCTGCAATGTCTGTCCACCTGTGTTTGGATTGCAAGGCTTTGTGAAACGCAGTGTGTGTATGCAACACAACCAAAGGAGAGCTTAAAGAGATGGAACAAGTGTGCACGGAAGGCAATTGGATAAGAATTGGCAGAAGACAATATTCTAAAAAGTAACAAAAAAAATAAAATAACAATTTCATTCCAAGAGAAAGAAATTGAGAATCTTTAAATGCCAGGCTGGCATTTAATTGTCTTTTTTTTTTTTTTTTCTTTCCTCCCCCCCCCCCTTTTTTTTCTTTGTTTTTTTTTTTCTTTTTCTTTCTTTCTTTCTTACCCCCCCTTTCATTCTCCTCCCCCTTCTCTTAGTTCCCTTTTCTCTTTTGGTTATTCACTTTGTCCCCAACCCTTTTCTCCTTCTAGTGACACATCTAATAAAGGGTCTAGAGCAACAATAAAAAGAAAACAGTTTAAAAAAAAAAAAAAAAGTTAACAAAAAAATCTACATGTGTTGTTTGTTACCATTTTCGCAAAGATGTCAGCTTTATTTTTGTTAGTTTTATTTATTTTCTATCTTTAAAAGATGAACATGTGATTGTGGATTTACATTTTTATTCTGTTTGCTGAATGAAGAATGGCTGAGGGGATGCAAATTTTTTGTAGAAAAATCTGAAATGGTTGAAATTTTTTTTTTTTTTTTTTTTTTACCTTTATTTTTTGTGCTCATTTAATATTTTTTCTTTATCTGGTTAGAAATAATGAAAATGTAAAAAAAAAATGTTTCTATTTATTGAAAAACACTCTGTTCATGTGGAATATTAGGGTATTTTGTTTGAAAGGGAAATATTTAAATAGTAAAATTCAGTTTAGTTTATTGAATTCATTGGGTCAGTTACAGGTCATTTAGATTAAATGGGCAATTGTTTTCTGAAAAGAATACAAATTCTACAGAAGATTTTCTTTCTACCATTAAGAATTTTCTTTTTCTTTCTGCATGCTCTCTCACTCTATAGTTTTGAATGTATGACTCTTAAATTTTTTTTTCCCATCTGTTTTGAAAAGAAGCAGATGCTAACATTTTAGTTCCAATTCCTCCATCTCTAGAAATACAAACACAATTCTTACAGCCTAAATGGTGTCAATCAAAACCATTACCATAACAATTTAATTTTTCATTGGCATAAAACACTTGCTTACTGGGTATTATTCACTCAGACCTGTTAAAACCTGGAGATTCTTTAAAAAAATACTTACTTTTGTTAGATCTGTCATCAATTAATAGAAATTGGATTACAAACTGAGAGAGCTGAATAGGTAAAGCCCACTTATCTGTTATAGCCCAAAGCAGTGGTGGCAAATGCCAGAAGAATGTGAATCAATTGAGTGACATTCACCTGGCTTATGACAGAATTGGGATGTGCTATCCTCCTTACCATTTTCCTTACAGAGTGACTTCAGCTGAAATTTTACTTTACTCTCTTGAAACAATATAGACATTATTTAGCATAAAAATGACTTGGGTAATTTTAAAAAAATATGAAATATAAGACTAGAGAAACTGCTATAAATGAGGATTTTTATTGGGGTGGGGGGTGGGACAAGATTTGCAGGTGATTTTCTATTGCTCATTATTTCATTCTTCTGTTATGGATTTTTATGGATACACGTTTTTCTATTGCAGAAGTGTGTTCATTCAATAGGAACATGTCTTGTTGTAAAGCAGATATTTTAATAATTTTGTTTCAAGACACTCATAAAATGACAAGTCATATTTTTAAATTTATAATTGCCATATTGTCATAACAATGTAAGAATATTAAGGCAAGCAAATTATAGGCACATTCTTTTGTGGCCAAGTCATCTCTGACAAAAACCGTTAATATTGGTAAACAATAAAAATACATTTGACAAGCATTAGTTAGAATGTCAACTTAGAGGTATGTGTTTTAAGAGGTTCTAAGTAATGATGTCTCAGACTGGGTTATGGCAAACTGTTGAACTTATTTGTTTTTAGTAAAGGTGAACTCTAAAGTACATTGTTGGTGACAACTTTGGAAATTTGAATCGAATCTCTTTACAACCTGATATGTTTTTCTATTCTGAATAAGTTTTTGGGTGTTTGTTTTTTTTTTTTTTTTTTTTTTTTTTTTTTTTTTTTTCTTTCTCCCTTTCCCCTGTTGGTGGGAATGTTAAAGCATACAAAAAAGCTTATTGTTCTGCCCCAACTGTTTTTTCTCTGTGCACCCCCCTTCTTTTTTTTTTTTTTTTTAAAGAAACTGCTGCTTCAATTGGTATTTTGGTTTTGCCCCTGGGTGTTAGCAAATCAGTTTTACCTTTTACACTTTCCTTGACCCAGGCATGCAGAAAGAAGCTACAAACTTTAGGCCATAATTTGAATTCATTCGTTAAATAGTTTCATTGAAATCTCAATTTATTGCCATGATGCCTTATTTGCACAGATTGAGTTTAACTAAGGGCAAAAATTACTTTTGTTACTAAGGAACAAGTCTTGCATAAGATTTCTTGGAGTTGGAAAATCTTTTAAAGTTTTTCTTATTTTGTTATTTAATAGTTAATCTGAATCTATTTTTATAATGTATAATAATATTTGTGTAAAATTTGCAAAGAAGTCAGCAATAAGACTTTTTAAATGAACATCATAATTGTAGAAACCGTAAGCAGCAGGATTTTTAGAAAATAAAACTTAATCTTTCCAAGTAACTTAACACCCAGTGGCATTTATCTGGATCAGAATCATCAGGTAAGAGAAGAAAAGAAAAATATTTCTGTATGTAGTAAAACAATTTGCTAAGTGCATGTGTGGGGGTATACTTTTCTTTCTTTTTTTCTTTTTTAAAAAAAAAAAAATTTGTTATGTTTTGTTCATATATGTATTTTTATTTATTTGAATAGTTTGCTCTTGCCGGTTTTCCCATTGATTTCTGAAGGAGCGAAAACTCCTCAACAATGGCCACTTAGATGTTTAAGCAATTTTGCATTGAGATTGAGTTGAGCTATCTTAATATCTAAACTTTTTATGAATTAAAATTTTGCTTTGGATACCCCCTTGATTAACTGTTGGAGGATTGAAGCCATTTGATACTCAATAGAGGTTTAGAAAGAATACTAAGAGGAGCTTGTATCTCACAGTGGGTTTTGCAATGATTGCCTAATTGGAAAGGCCTTTCTTGAATCAGAATTTTATTTACACTATACCATGGAATATGATTAATACTTTTTCTTTCTCCCCCCCCCCCAACTCTTCTGCCAGTTTCATTAATTATCATATATTAAAAACCTGTTGAAAATTCAGTATTTTTAGTGGCTTGAAATTAATTAGACAGTGTTATTAAGCATAAATTGAAGCAGAAGACAGTCTAAGTTGACCTCCAAAATGTTTTGTTGATTTTCAGTGGTGAAATCTTGTTGGCAAATAATGACAAAATACTGGTTAATTGAATATTTACATCTTAAGTCTCATTTGGAATTTTGTAGCAAAGGAAAGTGTTAGTCTGCCAAATGTGTTATTTAAAAACCAAAATGCACATGGTGAATTGGATTTTGTTCTCTCTCTCTCTCCATATGAAGTAATTTACTGACAAGTTTAATTTGTTTTCTCTTTCATGTATTAAAGCAAGAAAGTATTTTCTTTCTGTAACTTGTAAACATTTTAATATCTTTCTTCCAACTGTCATTCTCAAAATATTTGTCTTGTCATATAAACTTTGATTGTGGAAGATCTTTTATTTAACCCACCCCCACTTCCAACATCTATGATAACAGTGAAATTTCAATGCAGAATTGCTTCAACTGCTTTGGCTTTTAATGTGCACAATGTGATGTAGCTGATAACGTAATACCATGTGCAATGATGGGCTCTTATCATCCAATTTATGGTCACTGTTCAGATGATATCCAATATTGGGCAAAATTCCTTTCATAAATTGTGTTCTTGCTACTAGTGAGAAAGATTTAATGGTGTATCAAAATAACTTAAAATATATTTTTATGTTATCATTGTTGCTGCTATTTTCTGTATTTAAAGACTTAATCTTTTCATGGAAATAACTCAACATCCTGGCCAATATTTCTGATCTTGAGGATGACTGTTCCTCCCCCACCTGCCCAGTATCCTTTCATGAGAAAAGTGACCTGGCTGAGATTTACTGTTATGAGCCCTCTGCAATGTGAAATGCCAACCATTTTAAAAAAGTTTTTTTTTTTTTTCTTTCTTTCTTTCTTTCTTTTGTGTAAAGGATGGGGAAACATTTGATTTACATCTACCAAAAAGACTACCCATTCCTGTTCTGGTAAAATATACTGTTTTACGTTTAACTGAACATTTGAGGAGCAGATTCTTTTGCTAGGAGCCACATTGGACCAGTTGGAATCCATCGGAAGTGATACAAGTCTCAGCAGATTCTCTTAGATCATATCTCTGCACATAATACATAGAATGATGACATCACTAACATGAGGAATTTAATAAATTTAATCATAAGAAATAAGGTTAGAAAACATTTTGCTTAAGGACTGGAATTATTTTCAAACGCTTTTCTACAAATAAGTATTTTTTTCAACTCTAAAACTTTTATACGACTTGATCATATTTCTCAGAGAAATTAATAGCAGCAGATATTAAAAGTTCAACCTTTGAGATTGCAATCTTTTGTTTCATTTCACTCCACCATGGAGTGCCTAATTTTGTTTTTACTGCTGAATCTCACATGTAACTTGAATGTTTCTACTGTAAATATTTTCAAGATATGTTTTACTGAATTGCACTTGATCATGTAATGAAGAAATCCCTCTCTGATCGAATAGTTTTAATTTAAATTGAGAAGGAAAGACTGAGGGGTTTTATTTTGTTTGTTTTTTTTCTCTCTGCCCCAACTACCACACACACATACATATATATACACACACACACACACACACTATGTTACTGTTCATTGTTTTGGACAGTTTCTTTAACATTTTTTTCTCCAGGCCCCATTTTGCATAGCAGATGTAACATGATTACCATGTAAAAATGGCAAAATACATGATAATCAACCATCTTAACTTGCTGCCATTTTAATACTTTCACCAGAATCTCCTCAAATAAGACTAAATGCAGATGCAGGGACTTAACATAGAACTCCTTTCTATTTTGTACCACCAGCTTTTACAGTTAGAATTTTCTCATTGCCAAATAGATGATCTCAAATAACAATGATCTCTAACTTCCTCTCAGCTTCCCCTCTAAATTGCATCTTTAAGTTTCTTTTGCTGATATAAGAAAAAGAAATGTCTCTTGACCCCATCCCCCCCTTTCAAAAAACTACTTCCCTTCTGAAATTTATTGTGCCGTTGGTTGAATTTATGAATTGGCACCAAAATGTTATCATTGGTGTTTTTCATTTTTCATTCCATTAGTCAAAAATAAATTTTATTTCCCCCAAAATTGTCATTTAAATAAACTGGATAATCTGTGTATTCAAAATGGAAAACTTTAATTTGCTAGCAATATGCTAATACTAATTTGCAATAACGTTTTTCTTTATGATTTGTGTATATTTGTTGACTGTTAACAACATTTAGTATTCATTTAGTTATTTATTGTTATATCTGTTAATAATTGTGACACTTTTTTTTTTTAGTTCAAGAAGTACACTAAGAATGTCCATTTATTTTTACATCTGGTTTTATGTATATGTGGGGGTGGGGAAGCTTTGTATTGATTACACTCTACCCATTCCCAGAAGGTGTGTGTGTTTCTGGGTGTATCTGGAAAAAATGTCATGGTTAGTATAAGATTTGAAATGTCTATACAATTCTAGAAATTTTGGTATTTTTCTTTAAAAACATTTAGGATACAATCACTTGACAGCATTTCTATGCAAATTGACTATCATGAATCAGACATATCAATGTGTCATTATTATAAGTTATATATATATTGTATATAAATGAAAATTATCTATTTTTTTATTTTGGAATTAAACTACAACTTTTTCTCATCTTCCACTTGTCACAATAAGATATGGAAAAGGGTTTTGTGTGTGTGTGTGTGTGTGTATATTATACATATATGTATACATACACATACATATATAAAAAGAACAAATTAAATCATAAATATGACATATTTGGCTGTGAAATTATTTTTACATATATATAAATCATCCTTTTATTATTATTTTTTTTTTTTTTTTTTTTTTTTTTTGGTTCATATGTTTGAGTTGAAATCTTAAAAATATCTAATTTTGTAAATGCAACCTGCAAGTCTTTTACTTGATAATAACAATGAGCCAATCAATTGTGAAAATGCATCCTGGTCTTTGGTTGTTTGTCTCTTGACAGGATATATGAAAAAGAAAAATGCTATCCATTTTAAAAGAGGCAAACAGCTAAATGTTATCTTGAAATGTGCAGCCTGCAAATTTGGATTAAAAACATTTTTAATACTTTTGTAAAAAGGCCTTTATTTATTTCTATAATTTGAGGTTATTGTTGAACTTTTTTTCTTTTTTTCTTTTTTTTTACATTATACACAAATATCCAATAGTTTTGGTCAACATGAGTTTCACAATACCTTGATTATATGATAAAGTGTTTATTTGAAAATAGTAGTTAAGCCATTTTGGCAAGTTGTTGCATGTGCAGCCAGTCTAAACTACTGCTGTTTTCTAGTTTGCTGACTTCTGAATTGTCTTTTAAGTGTGTGTGCCCCCCCCCCCCCAATCCTAAGGACTTGAACAAATCATAAATAAGGCCTTGTTTTTTTCCCCTCCCCTCTTCTCTCCAAACCTTGCTCATCAGTTTCTCTCTGACCTGCCAAGATGAAGTGCAATGAAGAGAACTCTGCAATTTGTCATCTCACCCACCAGGATCACCAGCAATCACTACACGGACTCCCTTAAACCTTGAGATCATTGTACTTTGACTTTTCAGGTTAGTATGAAAGAAGACATTACTTTTATTGGATCATCTGAACTTGTTACACAAAGCCTGAGTTGATTCAAATCTGAAACGTTCACATCTCTTTCAATTTGTTTATAAGTGCAACAGGAAGAGGGAAACTAACAAGCTTCACCAATTCTGCAGTAAGCGCATAGAAACTGCAGCTCCCTTTATATTTATCTTCTTCTGAGTCAGGCTTTGCTCAAGCCGACATCAACAACCACTGCATGTAGAATTTTATTTCATGTGCTGCAGCCTATGAAAATTAAGTGTCTAATAAATTCTTTCCCGTGGCTAGTCTTTGCTGTTGGGAGCTTCTTATGTTAAGAGGAGGATAGAAAGATGTTAAGACTTGTTAATTGAACTTAATTAGGTAACACCTTTAAAAAAGAAAAAAAAAAGTCTTCTTTTCTGTAAAGTCCATCGGAAGAATTCCAGATAGGCTAAAATCACCTTGTATTCATGAGCCTTGCCTCCTCTTATATTGATATTTTGCATCCCGACAGGTTTTTTTGTTTTTTTTTATTACTGTACCACTCGGTAATATTGTATAATTGATTTCTTATGACTGTTATCATCATCATCATCCAGGTGGTTCACAAAGTTTCTACTTTTATCTAGATTTTTAAGTTTTCAGCTGAACTCTGTTCAATCTATGAAGGCAGGTTTCTCTCTGTCCAACATTATTTCCCAATCATTCTGTTACATTTTGTTAACATTGAAAATGTGACAAAAATAAGATAAGGACAAGTTTAAAGAAATCAATATTTAAGGCTGAACATTCAGATCAGCTTCACCAGAGCAAAGGTGAAATAACAGTTTCTATGATGCAAGCTTTTCCAAAGTCATTCTATAAATGTTGCCTTGTGTGACACCCTTACAGTTTTTAATAAGAATTGTGGAAGTGGCTTTTAATAAATTCTGTACATATATCAGGCAGGACTGGGAAATACAAACATGGGGACTTTTTTTTTATGGTCAGTGAGATGGATTTGTAGGCCATTGCATATCAATTTGATTCTCACCTGGTGCCCTGTATGTCTTGCTTTTTCTTAGCTTAGTACCTGGCATTCTTTATTAAAGGCCAAAGTCATAGGAGTCTCCAGTTCTGAGCAACAGATCCATTATCTCAATTCACTGGAGGAAAGATTTTTAATTTGGGTTTGTAGTAATTTTGATGTAGTTGGCTTAAAAAAACTTCAATGAAATAAAAAAAATAAAAAAAGGTTGAAATTAAGAGTATACTTAATTTGGCTCTTTATTTTAGTATATTTTTTTTCTTTCCTCACCTCTTTTTACAATTAATATATAATTTGGCAGAGCTTCAGATCTATTACTTCCCACCTAGTTAACGAGGATATACAAAATGTTATACACTTTTTAATCTTTCCTTTAATGCGGATAATTCAGTTTCAATGAAGCACAAACACACTGGTTTTTAGGAACAAAAATATGACAGGAAAGTAAATGTTCTATTTTATTGTTTAAAAATAACCATTTTAGACTGACTTATTTTCATAAATAGACATTTTTTTATTATAGAACCACAAAGAGATTAAAAATAATTAACTCTTAAATATGTGTTTTAGCAGCAGAGTTAGGGTTTGTCTCTAGAATATCAAGATATTGGATTAAATTTATTAAAGTTAATTATGACATTAACTTTACATAGCAACATTCTTACATGATTTTTATTCATTTTATAGTGTACAATATATTTACTTCTATTTCATTTTTTAAATATCGTTTTAGGAACAAACAGTTTATTTGTAAAAAGAAATCAGTAGATTTCTTTTCAATAACAATATCATAAATATTAAATCACCTTCATATAATAGCATTTTAAAATAAATTTTGTAGTGTAAAAGCAAAAAAGTTTTTCAGAAAAAAAAAAACAAACTTATGACATTTAAAATAAGACAGACCAGTAAAAGTCAGATTAATAAATAATTTCACTGAGAAGCTGGATAAGAATTCACCAGTTTTTTTGTTTTTAATAACAAATACGGAAGCTAAAAGGAATAAAAGCTTCATTGACTTTATGAGCTTTGATGAAAGAAGAGCACAGTAGTGAACTAATTTTGGTTGTTGGGCATTTTTAGAGATGAACTTTGTAAAGAAAAGTTGATTAAAGTGGACGAGGGAGCTATAGCACCTACAAAGGAAATCTACAATTAATTCAGAAGTTTTTCTGAATGTAAAGCCAAAAAAAAAGTTCAAATCAACTACAACGGCAAAATTGTGTAAAACAGACAAATAAGTAGATAAATCATTAGGCTAAGTGAAAATACAAACTTGAGATAACCTTATGCCATCATCTTTAATAACATTTAGACTACCTCATCCTGTAATGGTCAGATTGATCTTTTTGTATGCATTCGAATGAGGTGTTTGATTCTCACCTGGTGCTCTATTGATGTTGATATCAGCTCATTTAGACTACCTCATCATTTAATGGTCAGAATGATATTTTTGTATGCATTTGGATGAGGATTTGATTCTCATCTGATTCTCTATAGATGTCGATTTCATCTTCTTTAATAACATTTAGACTACCTCATCCTGTAATGGTCAGAATGATCTTCTTGTATGCATTCGGATGAGTCGTTTGATTCTCATCTGGTGCTCTATAGATGTCGATGTCAGCTTCTTTAATAACATTTAGACTACCTCATCATGTAATGGTCAGATTGATCTTTTTGTATGCATTCGAATGAGGTGTTTGATTCTCACCTGGTGCTCTATAGATGTTGATGTCAGCTTCTTTAATAACATTTAGACTACCTCATCATGTAATGGTCAGATTGATCTTTTTGTATGCATTCGAATGAGGTGTTTGATTCTCACCTGGTGCTCTATTGATGTTGATATCAGCTCATTTAGACTACCTCATCATTTAATGGTCAGAATGATATTTTTGTATGCATTTGGATGAGGATTTGATTCTCATCTGATTCTCTATAGATGTCGATTTCATCTTCTTTAATAACATTTAGACTACCTCATCCTGTAATGGTCAGAATGATCTTCTTGTATGCATTCGGATGAGTCGTTTGATTCTCATCTGGTGCTCTATAGATGTCGATGTCAGCTTCTTTAATAACATTTAGACTACCTCATCATGTAATGGTCAGATTGATCTTTTTGTATGCATTCGAATGAGGTGTTTGATTCTCACCTGGTGCTCTATAGATGTCGATGTCAGCTTCTTTAATAACATTTAGACTACCTCATCATGTAATGGTCAGATTGATCTTTTTGTATGCATTCGAATGAGGTGTTTGATTCTAATCTGGTTCTCTATTGATGTCGATGTCTCTCCTTTAATAGCATTTAGTATACCTCATCATGTAATGGTCAGAATGATCTTTTTGTATGCATTCGAATGAGGTGTTTGATTCTCACCTGGTGCTCTATAGATGTCGATGTCAGCTTCTTTAATAACATTTAGACTACTTCATCCTGTAATGATCAGATTGATCTTTTCGTATGCATTCGGATGAGGATTTGATTCTCATCTGGTTCTCTATAGATGTCGATGTCAGCTTCTTTAATAACATTTAGACTACCTCATCATGTAATGGTCAGAATGATCTTTTTGTATGCATTTGAATGAGGAATTGATTCTCACCTGGTGCTCTATAGATGTAGATGTAAGCTTCTTTAATAACATTTAGACTACCTCATCCTGTAATGGTCAGCCTGAAGTTATTGTATGCATTCAGATAAGGGTTTGATTCTCACCTGGTGCTCTATAGATGTCGATGTCAGCTTCTTTAATAACATTTAGACTACCTCATCATGTAATGGTCAGAATGATCTTTTTGTATGCATTCGAATGAGGTGTTTGATTCTCACCTGGTGCTCTATAGATGTCGATGTCAGCTTATTTAATAACATTTAGACTACCTCATCCTGTAATGATCAGATTGATCTTTTTGTATGCATTCGAATGAGTCGTTTGATTCTCACCTGGTGCTCTATAGATGTAGATGTCAGCTTCTTTAATAACATTTAGACTGCCTGATCATGTAAGGCTCAAAATGATCTTTTTTTAAGAATTTAATTTCGTGTTTGATTCTCACCTAGTGCTCTATAGATGTTGATGTCAGCTTCTTTAATAACATTTAGACTACCTCATCATGTAATGGTCAGAATGATCTTTTTGTATGCATTCGGATGAGTCGTTTGATTCTCATCTGGTGCTCTATAGATGTCAATGTCATCTTTAATAACATTTAGACTACCGCATCATGTAATGATCAGAATGATCTTTTTGTATGCATTCGGATGAGTCGTTTGATTGTCATCTGGTGCTGTATAGATGTCGATGTCATCTCCTTTAATAACATTTAGACTACCTCATCCTGTAATGGTCAGAATGATCTTTTTGTATGCATTCGAATGAGGTGTTTGATTCTCACCTGGTGCTGTATAGATGTCGATGTCATCTCCTTTAATAACATTTAGACTACCTCATCCTGTAATGATCAGAATGATCTTTTTGTATGCATTCGAATGAGGTGTTTGATTCTCACCTGGGGCTGTATAGATGTCGATGTCATCTCCTTTAATAACATTTAGACTACCTCATCATGTAATGGTCAGAATGATCTTTTTGTATGCATTCGAATGAGGTGTTTGATTCTAATCTGGTTCTCTATTGATGTCGATGTCTCTCCTTTAATAGCATTTAGTATACCTCATCCTGTAATGGTCAGAATGATCTTTTTGTATGCATTCGAATGAGGTGTTTGATTCTCACCTGGTGCTGTATAGATGTCGATGTCATCTCCTTTAATAACATTTAGACTACCTCATCCTGTAATGGTCAGAATGATCTTTTTGTATGCATTCGAATGAGGTGTTTGATTCTCACCTGGTGCTGTATAGATGTCGATGTCATCTCCTTTAATAACATTTAGACTACCTCATCCTGTAATGGTCAGAATGATCTTTTTGTATGCATTCGAATGAGGTGTTTGATTCTCACCTGGTGCTGTATAGATGTCGATGTCATCTCCTTTAATAACATTTAGACTACCTCATCATGTAATGGTCAGAATGATCTTTTTGTATGCATTCGAATGAGGTGTTTGATTCTAATCTGGTTCTCTATTGATGTCGATGTCTCACCTTTAATAGCATTTAGTATACCTCATCCTGTAATGGTCAGAATGATCTTTTTGTATGCATTCGAATGAGGTGTTTGATTCTCACCTGTTGCTCTATTGATGTTGATATCAGCTCATTTAGACTACCTCATCATTTAATGGTCAGAATGATCTTTTTGTATGCATTCGAATGAGGTGTTTGATTCTCACCTGGTGCTCTATAGACGTTGATGTCAGCTTATTTAATAACGCTTAGACTACCTCATCATGTAATAGTCAGCCTGAAGTTATTGTATGCATTCAGATAAGGGTTTGATTCTCACCTGGTGCTCTATAGACGTTGATGTCAGCTTATTTAATAACATTTAGACTACCTCATCATGTAATGGTCAGAATGATCTTTTTATATGCATTCGGAGGAGGATTTGATTCTCACCTGGTGCTCTATAGATGTTGATGTCAGCTTCTTTAATAACATTTAGAATACCTCATCATGTAATAGTCAGCCTGAAGTTATTGTATGCATTCAGATAAGGGGTTGATTCTCACCTGGTGCTCTATAGACGTTGATGTCAGCTTATTTAATAACATTTAGACTACCTCATCATGTAATGGTCAGATTGATCTTTTTGTATGCATTCGAATGAGGTGTTTGATTCTCACCTGGCGCTCTATAGATGTCGATGTCATCTCCTTTAATAACATTTAGACTACCTCATCATGTAATGGTCAGAATGATCTTTTTGTATGCATTCGAATGAGGTGTTTGATTCTCACCTGGTGCTGTATAGATGTCGATGTCATCTCCTTTAATAACATTTAGACTACCTCATCCTGTAATGGTCAGAATGTTCTTTTTGTATGCATTCGAATGAGGTGTTTGATTCTCACCTGTTGCTCTATTGATGTTGATATCAGCTCATTTAGACTACCTCATCATGTAATGATCAGAATGATCTTTTTGTATGCATTCGAATGAGGTGTTTGATTCTAATCTGGTTCTCTATTGATGTCGATGTCTCTCCTTTAATAGCATTTAGTATACCTCATCCTGTAATGGTCAGAATGATCTTTTTGTATGCATTCGAATGAGGTGTTTGATTCTCACCTGGTGCTGTATAGATGTCGATGTCATCTCCTTTAATAACATTTAGACTACCTCATCATGTAATGGTCAGAATGATCTTTTTGTATGCATTCGAATGAGGTGTTTGATTCTAATCTGGTTCTCTATTGATGTCAATGTCTCTCCTTTAATAGCATTTAGTATACCTCATCCTGTAATGGTCAGAATGATCTTTTTGTATGCATTCGAATGAGGTGTTTGATTCTCACCTGTTGCTCTATTGATGTTGATATCAGCTCATTTAGACTACCTCATCATTTAATGGTCAGAATGATCTTTTTGTATGCATTCGAATGAGGTGTTTGATTCTCACCTGGTGCTCTATAGACGTTGATGTCAGCTTATTTAATAACGCTTAGACTACCTCATCATGTAATAGTCAGCCTGAAGTTATTGTATGCATTCAGATAAGGGTTTGATTCTCACCTGGTGCTCTATAGACGTTGATGTCAGCTTATTTAATAACATTTAGACTACCTCATCATGTAATGGTCAGAATGATCTTTTTATATGCATTCGGAGGAGGATTTGATTCTCACCTGGTGCTCTATAGATGTTGATGTCAGCTTCTTTAATAACATTTAGAATACCTCATCATGTAATAGTCAGCCTGAAGTTATTGTATGCATTCAGATAAGGGGTTGATTCTCACCTGGTGCTCTATAGACGTTGATGTCAGCTTATTTAATAACATTTAGACTACCTCATCATGTAATGGTCAGATTGATCTTTTTGTATGCATTCGAATGAGGTGTTTGATTCTCACCTGGCGCTCTATAGATGTCGATGTCATCTCCTTTAATAACATTTAGACTACCTCATCATGTAATGGTCAGAATGATCTTTTTGTATGCATTCGAATGAGGTGTTTGATTCTCACCTGGTGCTGTATAGATGTCGATGTCATCTCCTTTAATAACATTTAGACTACCTCATCCTGTAATGGTCAGAATGTTCTTGTTGTATGCATTCGAATGAGGTGTTTGATTCTCACCTGTTGCTCTATTGATGTTGATATCAGCTCATTTAGACTACCTCATCATTTAATGGTCAGAATGATCTTTTTGTATGCATTCGGATGAGGATTTGATTCTCACCTGGTGCTCTATAGATGTTCATGTCAGCTTCTTTAATAACATTTAGACTACCTCATCATGTAATGGTCAGATTGATCTTTTTGTATGCATTCGAATGAGGTGTTTGATTCTCACCTGGTTCTCTATAGACGTTGATGTCAGCTTATTTAATAACATTTAGACTGCCTGATCATGTAAGGGTCAGAGTGATCTTTTTTTATGAATTTAATTTCGGGTTTGATTCTCACCTGGTGCTCTATAGATGTTGATGTCAGCTTCTTTAATAACATTTAGACTACCTCATCCTGTAATGGTCAGCCTGAAGTTATTGTATGCATTCAGATAAGGGTTTGATTCTCACCTGGTGCTCTATAGACGTTGATGTCAGCTTATTTAATAACATTTAGACTACCTCATCATGTAATAGTCAGCCTGAAGTTATTGTATGCATTCAGAGAAGGGGTTGATTCTCACCTGGTACTCTATAGACGTTGATGTCAGCTTATTTAATAACATTTAGACTACCTCATCATGTAATAGTCAGCCTGAAGTTATTGTATGCATTCAGATAAGGGGTTGATTCTCACCTGGTGCTCTATAGACGTTGATGTCAGCTTATTTAATAACATTTAGACTACCTCATCATGTAATGGTCAGAATGATCTTTTTGTATGCATTCGGAGGAGGATTTGATTCTCACCTGATGCTCTATAGATGTCGATGTCATCTTTAATAACATTTAGACTACCTCATCATGTAATGATCAGAATGATCTTTTTGTATGCATTCGGATGAGTCGTTTGATTCTCATCTGGTGCTGTATAGATGTCGATGTCATCTCCTTTAATAACATTTAGACTACCTCATCCTGTAATGGTCAGAATGATCTTTTTGTATGCATTCGAATGAGGTGTTTGATTCTCACCTGTTGCTCTATTGATGTTGATATCAGCTCATTTAGACTACCTCATCATTTAATGGTCAGAATGATCTTTTTGTATGCATTCGGATGAGGATTTGATTCTCACCTGGTGCTCTATAGATGTTCATGTCAGCTTCTTTAATAACATTTAGACTACTTGATCATGTAAGGGTCAGAATGATCTTTTTTTAATGAATTTAATTTCGGGTTTGATTCTCAGCTGGTGCTCTATAGATGTCGATGTCAGCTTCTTTAATAATATTTAGACTACCTCATCATGTAATGGTCAGAATGATCTTTTTGTATGCATTCGAATGAGGTGTTTGATTCTCACCTGGTGCTCTATAGATGTCGATGTCAGCTTCTTTAATAACATTTAGACTACCTCATCATGTAATGGTCAGATTGATCTTTTTGTATGCATTCGAATGAGGTGTTTGATTCTCACCTGGTGCTCTATAGATGTTGATGTCAGCTTATTTAATAACATTTAGACTGCCTGATCATGTAAGGGTCAGAATGATCTTTTTTTATGAATTTAATTTCGGGTTTGATTCTCACCTGGTGCTCTATAGATGTTGATGTCAGCTTCTTTAATAACATTTAGACTACCTCATCCTGTAATGGGCAGCCTGAAGTTATTGTATGCATTCAGATAAGGGTTTGATTCTCACCTGGTGCTCTATACACGTTGATGTCAGCTTATTTAATAACATTTAGACTACCTCATCATGTAATAGGCAGCCTGAAGTTATTGTATGCATTCAGATAAAGGGTTGATTCTCACCTGGTGCTCTATAGACGTTGATGTCAGCTTATTTAATAACATTTAGACTACCTCATCATGTAATGGTCAGAATGATCTTTTTGTATGCATTCGGAGGAGGATTTGATTCTCACATGGTGCTCTATAGGCGTTGATGTCAGCTTATTTAATAACATTTAGACTACCTCATCATGTAATAGTCAGCCTGAAGTTATTGTATGCATTCAGATAAGGGGTTGATTCTCACCTGGTGCTCTATAGATGTCGATGTCAGCTTCTTTAATAACATTTAGACTACCTCATCCTGTAATGATCAGATTGATCTTTTTGTATGCATTCGAATGAGTCGTTTGATTCTCACCTGGTGCTCTATAGATGTAGATGTCAGCTTCTTTAATAACATTTAGACTGCCTGATCATGTAAGGCTCAGAATGATCTTTTTTTAAGAATTTAATTTCGGGTTTGATTCTCACCTAGTGCTCTATAGATGTTGATGTCAGCTTCTTTAATAACATTTAGACTACCTCATCATGTAATGGTCAGAATGATCTTTTTGTATGCATTCGGATGAGTTGTTTGATTCTCATCTGGTGCTCTATAGATGTCGATGTCATCTTTAATAACATTTAGACTACCTCATCCTGTAATGGTCAGAATGATCTTTTTGTATGCATTCGAATGAGGTGTTTGATTCTCACCTGGTGCTGTATAGATGTCGATGTCATCTCCTTTAATAACATTTAGACTACCTCATCCTGTAATGGTCAGAATGATCTTTTTGTATGCATTCGAATGAGGTGTTTGATTCTCACCTGGTGCTGTATAGATGTCGATGTCATCTCCTTTAATAACATTTAGACTACCTCATCCTGTAATGGTCAGAATGATCTTTTTGTATGCATTCGAATGAGGTGTTTGATTCTCACCTGGTGCTGTATAGATGTCGATGTCATCTCCTTTAATAACATTTAGACTACCTCATCCTGTAATGGTCAGAATGATCTTTTTGTATGCATTCGAATGAGGTGTTTGATTCTAATCTGGTTCTCTATTGATGTCGATGTCTCTCCTTTAATAGCATTTAGTATACCTCATCCTGTAATGGTCAGAATGATCTTTTTGTATGCATTCGAATGAGGTGTTTGATTCTCACCTGGTGCTGTATAGATGTCGATGTCATCTCCTTTAATAACATTTAGACTACCTCATCATGTAATGGTCAGAATGATCTTTTTGTATGCATTCGAATGAGGTGTTTGATTCTAATCTGGTTCTCTATTGATGTCGATGTCTCTCCTTTAATAGCATTTAGTATACCTCATCCTGTAATGGTCAGAATGATCTTTTTGTATGCATTCGAATGAGGTGTTTGATTCTCACCTGTTGCTCTATTGATGTTGATATCAGCTCATTTAGACTACCTCATCATTTAATGGTCAGAATGATCTTTTTGTATGCATTCGAATGAGGTGTTTGATTCTCACCTGGTGCTCTATAGACGTTGATGTCAGCTTATTTAATAACGCTTAGACTACCTCATCATGTAATAGTCAGCCTGAAGTTATTGTATGCATTCAGATAAGGGTTTGATTCTCACCTGGTGCTCTATAGACGTTGATGTCAGCTTATTTAATAACATTTAGACTACCTCATCATGTAATGGTCAGAATGATCTTTTTATATGCATTCGGAGGAGGATTTGATTCTCACCTGGTGCTCTATAGATGTTGATGTCAGCTTCTTTAATAACATTTAGAATACCTCATCATGTAATAGTCAGCCTGAAGTTATTGTATGCATTCAGACAAGGGGTTGATTCTCACCTGGTGCTCTATAGACGTTGATGTCAGCTTATTTAATAACATTTAGACTACCTCATCATGTAATGGTCAGATTGATCTTTTTGTATGCATTCGAATGAGGTGTTTGATTCTCACCTGGCGCTCTATAGATGTCGATGTCATCTCCTTTAATAACATTTAGACTACCTCATCATGTAATGGTCAGAATGATCTTTTTGTATGCATTCGAATGAGGTGTTTGATTCTCACCTGGTGCTGTATAGATGTCGATGTCATCTCCTTTAATAACATTTAGACTACCTCATCCTGTAATGGTCAGAATGTTCTTTTTGTATGCATTCGAATGAGGTGTTTGATTCTCACCTGTTGCTCTATTGATGTTGATATCAGCTCATTTAGACTACCTCATCATGTAATGGTCAGAATGATCTTTTTGTATGCATTCGAATGAGGTGTTTGATTCTAATCTGGTTCTCTATTGATGTCGATGTCTCTCCTTTAATAGCATTTAGTATACCTCATCCTGTAATGGTCAGAATGATCTTTTTGTATGCATTCGAATGAGGTGTTTGATTCTCACCTGGTGCTGTATAGATGTCGATGTCATCTCCTTTAATAACATTTAGACTACCTCATCATGTAATGGTCAGAATGATCTTTTTGTATGCATTCGAATGAGGTGTTTGATTCTAATCTGGTTCTCTATTGATGTCAATGTCTCTCCTTTAATAGCATTTAGTATACCTCATCCTGTAATGGTCAGAATGATCTTTTTGTATGCATTCGAATGAGGTGTTTGATTCTCACCTGTTGCTCTATTGATGTTGATATCAGCTCATTTAGACTACCTCATCATTTAATGGTCAGAATGATCTTTTTGTATGCATTCGAATGAGGTGTTTGATTCTCACCTGGTGCTCTATAGACGTTGATGTCAGCTTATTTAATAACGCTTAGACTACCTCATCATGTAATAGTCAGCCTGAAGTTATTGTATGCATTCAGATAAGGGTTTGATTCTCACCTGGTGCTCTATAGACGTTGATGTCAGCTTATTTAATAACATTTAGACTACCTCATCATGTAATGGTCAGAATGATCTTTTTATATGCATTCGGAGGAGGATTTGATTCTCACCTGGTGCTCTATAGATGTTGATGTCAGCTTCTTTAATAACATTTAGAATACCTCATCATGTAATAGTCAGCCTGAAGTTATTGTATGCATTCAGATAAGGGGTTGATTCTCACCTGGTGCTCTATAGACGTTGATGTCAGCTTATTTAATAACATTTAGACTACCTCATCATGTAATGGTCAGATTGATCTTTTTGTATGCATTCGAATGAGGTGTTTGATTCTCACCTGGCGCTCTATAGATGTCGATGTCATCTCCTTTAATAACATTTAGACTACCTCATCATGTAATGGTCAGAATGATCTTTTTGTATGCATTCGAATGAGGTGTTTGATTCTCACCTGGTGCTGTATAGATGTCGATGTCATCTCCTTTAATAACATTTAGACTACCTCATCCTGTAATGGTCAGAATGTTCTTTTTGTATGCATTCGAATGAGGTGTTTGATTCTCACCTGTTGCTCTATTGATGTTGATATCAGCTCATTTAGACTACCTCATCATTTAATGGTCAGAATGATCTTTTTGTATGCATTCGGATGAGGATTTGATTCTCACCTGGTGCTCTATAGATGTTCATGTCAGCTTCTTTAATAACATTTAGACTACCTCATCATGTAATGGTCAGATTGATCTTTTTGTATGCATTCGAATGAGGTGTTTGATTCTCACCTGGTTCTCTATAGACGTTGATGTCAGCTTATTTAATAACATTTAGACTGCCTGATCATGTAAGGGTCAGAGTGATCTTTTTTTATGAATTTAATTTCGGGTTTGATTCTCACCTGGTGCTCTATAGATGTTGATGTCAGCTTCTTTAATAACATTTAGACTACCTCATCCTGTAATGGTCAGCCTGAAGTTATTGTATGCATTCAGATAAGGGTTTGATTCTCACCTGGTGCTCTATAGACGTTGATGTCAGCTTATTTAATAACATTTAGACTACCTCATCATGTAATAGTCAGCCTGAAGTTATTGTATGCATTCAGAGAAGGGGTTGATTCTCACCTGGTACTCTATAGACGTTGATGTCAGCTTATTTAATAACATTTAAACTACCTCATCATGTAATAGTCAGCCTGAAGTTATTGTATGCATTCAGATAAGGGGTTGATTCTCACCTGGTGCTCTATAGACGTTGATGTCAGCTTATTTAATAACATTTAGACTACCTCATCATGTAATGGTCAGAATGATCTTTTTGTATGCATTCGGAGGAGGATTTGATTCTCACCTGATGCTCTATAGATGTCGATGTCATCTTTAATAACATTTAGACTACCTCATCATGTAATGATCAGAATGATCTTTTTGTATGCATTCGGATGAGTCGTTTGATTCTCATCTGGTGCTGTATAGATGTCGATGTCATCTCCTTTAATAACATTTAGACTACCTCATCCTGTAATGGTCAGAATGATCTTTTTGTATGCATTCGAATGAGGTGTTTGATTCTCACCTGTTGCTCTATTGATGTTGATATCAGCTCATTTAGACTACCTCATCATTTAATGGTCAGAATGATCTTTTTGTATGCATTCGGATGAGGATTTGATTCTCACCTGGTGCTCTATAGATGTTCATGTCAGCTTCTTTAATAACATTTAGACTACTTGATCATGTAAGGGTCAGAATGATCTTTTTTTATGAATTTAATTTCGGGTTTGATTCTCAGCTGGTGCTCTATAGATGTCGATGTCAGCTTCTTTAATAATATTTAGACTACCTCATCATGTAATGGTCAGAATGATCTTTTTGTATGCATTCGAATGAGGTGTTTGATTCTCACCTGGTGCTCTATAGATGTCGATGTCAGCTTCTTTAATAACATTTAGACTACCTCATCATGTAATGGTCAGATTGATCTTTTTGTATGCATTCGAATGAGGTGTTTGATTCTCACCTGGTGCTCTATAGATGTTGATGTCAGCTTATTTAATAACATTTAGACTGCCTGATCATGTAAGGGTCAGAATGATCTTTTTTTATGAATTTAATTTCGGGTTTGATTCTCACCTGGTGCTCTATAGATGTTGATGTCAGCTTCTTTAATAACATTTAGACTACCTCATCCTGTAATGGGCAGCCTGAAGTTATTGTATGCATTCAGATAAGGGTTTGATTCTCACCTGGTGCTCTATACACGTTGATGTCAGCTTATTTAATAACATTTAGACTACCTCATCATGTAATAGGCAGCCTGAAGTTATTGTATGCATTCAGATAAAGGGTTGATTCTCACCTGGTGCTCTATAGACGTTGATGTCAGCTTATTTAATAACATTTAGACTACCTCATCATGTAATGGTCAGAATGATCTTTTTGTATGCATTCGGAGGAGGATTTGATTCTCACATGGTGCTCTATAGGCGTTGATGTCAGCTTATTTAATAACATTTAGACTACCTCATCATGTAATAGTCAGCCTGAAGTTATTGTATGCATTCAGATAAGGGGTTGATTCTCACCTGGTGCTCTATAGATGTCGATGTCAGCTTCTTTAATAACATTTAGACTACCTCATCCTGTAATGATCAGATTGATCTTTTTGTATGCATTCGAATGAGTCGTTTGATTCTCACCTGGTGCTCTATAGATGTAGATGTCAGCTTCTTTAATAACATTTAGACTGCCTGATCATGTAAGGCTCAGAATGATCTTTTTTTGAAGAATTTAATTTCGGGTTTGATTCTCACCTAGTGCTCTATAGATGTTGATGTCAGCTTCTTTAATAACATTTAGACTACCTCATCATGTAATGGTCAGAATGATCTTTTTGTATGCATTCGGATGAGTCGTTTGATTCTCATCTGGTGCTCTATAGATGTCGATGTCATCTTTAATAACATTTAGACTACCTCATCCTGTAATGGTCAGAATGATCTTTTTGTATGCATTCGAATGAGGTGTTTGATTCTCACCTGGTGCTGTATAGATGTCGATGTCATCTCCTTTAATAACATTTAGACTACCTCATCCTGTAATGGTCAGAATGATCTTTTTGTATGCATTCGAATGAGGTGTTTGATTCTCACCTGGTGCTGTATAGATGTCGATGTCATCTCCTTTAATAACATTTAGACTACCTCATCCTGTAATGGTCAGAATGATCTTTTTGTATGCATTCGAATGAGGTGTTTGATTCTCACCTGGTGCTGTATAGATGTCGATGTCATCTCCTTTAATAACATTTAGACTACCTCATCCTGTAATGGTCAGAATGATCTTTTTGTATGCATTCGAATGAGGTGTTTGATTCTAATCTGGTTCTCTATTGATGTCGATGTCTCTCCTTTAATAGCATTTAGTATAACTCATCCTGTAATGGTCAGAATGATCTTTTTGTATGCATTCGAATGAGGTGTTTGATTCTCACCTGTTGCTCTATTGATGTTGATATCAGCTCATTTAGACTACCTCATCATTTAATGGTCAGAATGATCTTTTTGTATGCATTCGAATGAGGTGTTTGATTCTCACCTGGTGCTCTATAGACGTTGATGTCAGCTTATTTAATAACGCTTAGACTACCTCATCATGTAATAGTCAGCCTGAAGTTATTGTATGCATTCAGATAAGGGTTTGATTCTCACCTGGTGCTCTATAGACGTTGATGTCAGCTTATTTAATAACATTTAGACTACCTCATCATGTAATGGTCAGAATGATCTTTTTATATGCATTCGGAGGAGGATTTGATTCTCACCTGGTGCTCTATAGATGTTGATGTCAGCTTCTTTAATAACATTTAGAATACCTCATCATGTAATAGTCAGCCTGAAGTTATTGTATGCATTCAGACAAGGGGTTGATTCTCACCTGGTGCTCTATAGACGTTGATGTCAGCTTATTTAATAACATTTAGACTACCTCATCATGTAATGGTCAGATTGATCTTTTTGTATGCATTCGAATGAGGTGTTTGATTCTCACCTGGCGCTCTATAGATGTCGATGTCATCTCCTTTAATAACATTTAGACTACCTCATCATGTAATGGTCAGAATGATCTTTTTGTATGCATTCGAATGAGGTGTTTGATTCTCACCTGGTGCTGTATAGATGTCGATGTCATCTCCTTTAATAACATTTAGACTACCTCATCCTGTAATGGTCAGAATGTTCTTTTTGTATGCATTCGAATGAGGTGTTTGATTCTCACCTGTTGCTCTATTGATGTTGATATCAGCTCATTTAGACTACCTCATCATGTAATGGTCAGAATGATCTTTTTGTATGCATTCGAATGAGGTGTTTGATTCTAATCTGGTTCTCTATTGATGTCGATGTCTCTCCTTTAATAGCATTTAGTATACCTCATCCTGTAATGGTCAGAATGATCTTTTTGTATGCATTCGAATGAGGTGTTTGATTCTCACCTGGTGCTGTATAGATGTCGATGTCATCTCCTTTAATAACATTTAGACTACCTCATCATGTAATGGTCAGAATGATCTTTTTGTATGCATTCGAATGAGGTGTTTGATTCTAATCTGGTTCTCTATTGATGTCAATGTCTCTCCTTTAATAGCATTTAGTATACCTCATCCTGTAATGGTCAGAATGATCTTTTTGTATGCATTCGAATGAGGTGTTTGATTCTCACCTGTTGCTCTATTGATGTTGATATCAGCTCATTTAGACTACCTCATCATTTAATGGTCAGAATGATCTTTTTGTATGCATTCGAATGAGGTGTTTGATTCTCACCTGGTGCTCTATAGACGTTGATGTCAGCTTATTTAATAACGCTTAGACTACCTCATCATGTAATAGTCAGCCTGAAGTTATTGTATGCATTCAGATAAGGGTTTGATTCTCACCTGGTGCTCTATAGACGTTGATGTCAGCTTATTTAATAACATTTAGACTACCTCATCATGTAATGGTCAGAATGATCTTTTTATATGCATTCGGAGGAGGATTTGATTCTCACCTGGTGCTCTATAGATGTTGATGTCAGCTTCTTTAATAACATTTAGAATACCTCATCATGTAATAGTCAGCCTGAAGTTATTGTATGCATTCAGATAAGGGGTTGATTCTCACCTGGTGCTCTATAGACGTTGATGTCAGCTTATTTAATAACATTTAGACTACCTCATCATGTAATGGTCAGATTGATCTTTTTGTATGCATTCGAATGAGGTGTTTGATTCTCACCTGGCGCTCTATAGATGTCGATGTCATCTCCTTTAATAACATTTAGACTACCTCATCCTGTAATGGTCAGAATGTTCTTTTTGTATGCATTCGAATGAGGTGTTTGATTCTCACCTGTTGCTCTATTGATGTTGATATCAGCTCATTTAGACTACCTCATCATTTAATGGTCAGAATGATCTTTTTGTATGCATTCGGATGAGGATTTGATTCTCACCTGGTGCTCTATAGATGTTCATGTCAGCTTCTTTAATAACATTTAGACTACCTCATCATGTAATGGTCAGATTGATCTTTTTGTATGCATTCGAATGAGGTGTTTGATTCTCACCTGGTTCTCTATAGACGTTGATGTCAGCTTATTTAATAACATTTAGACTGCCTGATCATGTAAGGGTCAGAGTGATCTTTTTTTATGAATTTAATTTCGGGTTTGATTCTCACCTGGTGCTCTATAGATGTTGATGTCAGCTTCTTTAATAACATTTAGACTACCTCATCCTGTAATGGTCAGCCTGAAGTTATTGTATGCATTCAGATAAGGGTTTGATTCTCACCTGGTGCTCTATAGACGTTGATGTCAGCTTATTTAATAACATTTAGACTACCTCATCATGTAATAGTCAGCCTGAAGTTATTGTATGCATTCAGAGAAGGGGTTGATTCTCACCTGGTACTCTATAGACGTTGATGTCAGCTTATTTAATAACATTTAGACTACCTCATCATGTAATAGTCAGCCTGAAGTTATTGTATGCATTCAGATAAGGGGTTGATTCTCACCTGGTGCTCTATAGACGTTGATGTCAGCTTATTTAATAACATTTAGACTACCTCATCATGTAATGGTCAGAATGATCTTTTTGTATGCATTCGGAGGAGGATTTCATTCTCACCTGATGCTCTATAGATGTCGATGTCATCTTTAATAACATTTAGACTACCTCATCATGTAATGATCAGAATGATCTTTTTGTATGCATTCGGATGAGTCGTTTGATTCTCATCTGGTGCTGTATAGATGTCGATGTCATCTCCTTTAATAACATTTAGACTACCTCATCCTGTAATGGTCAGAATGATCTTTTTGTATGCATTCGAATGAGGTGTTTGATTCTCACCTGTTGCTCTATTGATGTTGATATCAGCTCATTTAGACTACCTCATCATTTAATGGTCAGAATGATCTTTTTGTATGCATTCGGATGAGGATTTGATTCTCACCTGGTGCTCTATAGATGTTCATGTCAGCTTCTTTAATAACATTTAGACTACTTGATCATGTAAGGGTCAGAATGATCTTTTTTTATGAATTTAATTTCGGGTTTGATTCTCAGCTGGTGCTCTATAGATGTCGATGTCATCTTCTTTAATAATATTTAGACTACCTCATCATGTAATGGTCAGAATGATCTTTTTGTATGCATTCGAATGAGGTGTTTGATTCTCACCTGGTGCTCTATAGATGTCGATGTCAGCTTCTTTAATAACATTTAGACTACCTCATCATGTAATGGTCAGATTGATCTTTTTGTATGCATTCGAATGAGGTGTTTGATTCTCACCTGGTGCTCTATAGATGTTGATGTCAGCTTATTTAATAACATTTAGACTGCCTGATCATGTAAGGGTCAGAATGATCTTTTTTTATGAATTTAATTTCGGGTTTGATTCTCACCTGGTGCTCTATAGATGTTGATGTCAGCTTCTTTAATAACATTTAGACTACCTCATCCTGTAATGGGCAGCCTGAAGTTATTGTATGCATTCAGATAAGGGTTTGATTCTCACCTGGTGCTCTATACACGTTGATGTCAGCTTATTTAATAACATTTAGACTACCTCATCATGTAATAGGCAGCCTGAAGTTATTGTATGCATTCAGATAAAGGGTTGATTCTCACCTGTTGCTCTATAGACGTTGATGTCAGCTTATTTAATAACATTTAGACTACCTCATCATGTAATGGTCAGAATGATCTTTTTGTATGCATTCGAATGAGGTGTTTGATTCTCACCTGGTGCTGTATAGATGTCGATGTCATCTCCTTTAATAACATTTAGACTACCTCATCATGTAATGGTCAGAATGATCTTTTTGTATGCATTCGAATGAGGTGTTTGATTCTCACCTGGTGCTGTATAGATGTCGATGTCATCTCCTTTAATAACATTTAGACTAACTCATCCTGTAATGGTCAGAATGTTCTTTTTGTATGCATTCGAATGAGGTGTTTGATTCTCACCTGTTGCTCTATTGATGTTGATATCAGCTCATTTAGACTACCTCATCATGTAATGGTCAGAATGATCTTTTTGTATGCATTCGAATGAGGTGTTTGATTCTAATCTGGTTCTCTATTGATGTCGATGTCTCTCCTTTAATAGCATTTAGTATACCTCATCCTGTAATGGTCAGAATGATCTTTTTGTATGCATTCGAATGAGGTGTTTGATTCTCACCTGGTGCTGTATAGATGTCGATGTCATCTCCTTTAATAACATTTAGACTACCTCATCATGTAATGGTCAGAATGATCTTTTTGTATGCATTCGAATGAGGTGTTTGATTCTAATCTGGTTCTCTATTGATGTCAATGTCTCTCCTTTAATAGCATTTAGTATACCTCATCCTGTAATGGTCAGAATGATCTTTTTGTATGCATTCGAATGAGGTGTTTGATTCTCACCTGTTGCTCTATTGATGTTGATATCAGCTCATTTAGACTACCTCATCATTTAATGGTCAGAATGATCTTTTTGTATGCATTCGAATGAGGTGTTTGATTCTCACCTGGTGCTCTATAGACGTTGATGTCAGCTTATTTAATAACGCTTAGACTACCTCATCATGTAATAGTCAGCCTGAAGTTATTGTATGCATTCAGATAAGGGTTTGATTCTCACCTGGTGCTCTATAGACGTTGATGTCAGCTTATTTAATAACATTTAGACTACCTCATCATGTAATGGTCAGAATGATCTTTTTATATGCATTCGGAGGAGGATTTGATTCTCACCTGGTGCTCTATAGATGTTGATGTCAGCTTCTTTAATAACATTTAGAATACCTCATCATGTAATAGTCAGCCTGAAGTTATTGTATGCATTCAGATAAGGGGTTGATTCTCACCTGGTGCTCTATAGACGTTGATGTCAGCTTATTTAATAACATTTAGACTACCTCATCATGTAATGGTCAGATTGATCTTTTTGTATGCATTCGAATGAGGTGTTTGATTCTCACCTGGCGCTCTATAGATGTCGATGTCATCTCCTTTAATAACATTTAGACTACCTCATCATGTAATGGTCAGAATGATCTTTTTGTATGCATTCGAATGAGGTGTTTGATTCTCACCTGGTGCTGTATAGATGTCGATGTCATCTCCTTTAATAACATTTAGACTACCTCATCCTGTAATGGTCAGAATGTTCTTTTTGTATGCATTCGAATGAGGTGTTTGATTCTCACCTGTTGCTCTATTGATGTTGATATCAGCTCATTTAGACTACCTCATCATTTAATGGTCAGAATGATCTTTTTGTATGCATTCGGATGAGGATTTGATTCTCACCTGGTGCTCTATAGATGTTCATGTCAGCTTCTTTAATAACATTTAGACTACCTCATCATGTAATGGTCAGATTGATCTTTTTGTATGCATTCGAATGAGGTGTTTGATTCTCACCTGGTTCTCTATAGACGTTGATGTCAGCTTATTTAATAACATTTAGACTGCCTGATCATGTAAGGGTCAGAGTGATCTTTTTTTATGAATTTAATTTCGGGTTTGATTCTCACCTGGTGCTCTATAGATGTTGATGTCAGCTTCTTTAATAACATTTAGACTACCTCATCCTGTAATGGTCAGCCTGAAGTTATTGTATGCATTCAGATAAGGGTTTGATTCTCACCTGGTGCTCTATAGACGTTGATGTCAGCTTATTTAATAACATTTAGACTACCTCATCATGTAATAGTCAGCCTGAAGTTATTGTATGCATTCAGAGAAGGGGTTGATTCTCACCTGGTACTCTATAGACGTTGATGTCAGCTTATTTAATAACATTTAGACTACCTCATCATGTAATAGTCAGCCTGAAGTTATTGTATGCATTCAGATAAGGGGTTGATTCTCACCTGGTGCTCTATAGACGTTGATGTCAGCTTATTTAATAACATTTAGACTACCTCATCCTGTAATGGTCAGAATGATCTTTTTGTATGCATTCGAATGAGGTGTTTGATTCTCACCTGGTGCTGTATAGATGTCGATGTCATCTCCTTTAATAACATTTAGACTACCTCATCCAGTAATGGTCAGAATGATCTTTTTGTATGCATTCGAATGAGGTGTTTGATTCTCACCTGGTGCTGTATAGATGTCGATGTCATCTCCTTTAATAACATTTAGACTACCTCATCCTGTAATGGTCAGAATGATCTTTTTGTATGCATTCGAATGAGGTGTTTGATTCTCACCTGTTGCTCTATTGATGTTGATATCAGCTCATTTAGACTACCTCATCATTTAATGGTCAGAATGATCTTTTTGTATGCATTCGGATGAGGATTTGATTCTCACCTGGTGCTCTATAGATGTTCATGTCAGCTTCTTTAATAACATTTAGACTACTTGATCATGTAAGGGTCAGAATGATCTTTTTTTATGAATTTAATTTCGGGTTTGATTCTCAGCTGGTGCTCTATAGATGTCGATGTCATCTTCTTTAATAATATTTAGACTACCTCATCATGTAATGGTCAGAATGATCTTTTTGTATGCATTCGAATGAGGTGTTTGATTCTCACCTGGTGCTGTATAGATGTCGATGTCATCTCCTTTAATAACATTTAGACTACCTCATCCAGTAATGGTCAGAATGATCTTTTTGTATGCATTCGAATGAGGTGTTTGATTCTCACCTGGTGCTGTATAGATGTCGATGTCATCTCCTTTAATAACATTTAGACTACCTCATCCTGTAATGGTCAGAATGATCTTTTTGTATGCATTCGAATGAGGTGTTTGATTCTCACCTGTTGCTCTATTGATGTTGATATCAGCTCATTTAGACTACCTCATCATTTAATGGTCAGAATGATCTTTTTGTATGCATTCGGATGAGGATTTGATTCTCACCTGGTGCTCTATAGATGTTCATGTCAGCTTCTTTAATAACATTTAGACTACTTGATCATGTAAGGGTCAGAATGATCTTTTTTTATGAATTTAATTTCGGGTTTGATTCTCAGCTGGTGCTCTATAGATGTCGATGTCATCTTCTTTAATAATATTTAGACTACCTCATCATGTAATGGTCAGAATGATCTTTTTGTATGCATTCGAATGAGGTGTTTGATTCTCACCTGGTGCTCTATAGATGTCGATGTCAGCTTCTTTAATAACATTTAGACTACCTCATCATGTAATGGTCAGATTGATCTTTTTGTATGCATTCGAATGAGGTGTTTGATTCTCACCTGGTGCTCTATAGATGTTGATGTCAGCTTATTTAATAACATTTAGACTGCCTGATCATGTAAGGGTCAGAATGATCTTTTTTTATGAATTTAATTTCGGGTTTGATTCTCACCTGGTGCTCTATAGATGTTGATGTCAGCTTCTTTAATAACATTTAGACTACCTCATCCTGTAATGGGCAGCCTGAAGTTATTGTATGCATTCAGATAAGGGTTTGATTCTCACCTGGTGCTCTATACACGTTGATGTCAGCTTATTTAATAACATTTAGACTACCTCATCATGTAATAGGCAGCCTGAAGTTATTGTATGCATTCAGATAAAGGGTTGATTCTCACCTGGTGCTCTATAGACGTTGATGTCAGCTTATTTAATAACATTTAGACTACCTCATCATGTAATGGTCAGAATGATCTTTTTGTATGCATTCGGAGGAGGATTTGATTCTCACATGGTGCTCTATAGGCGTTGATGTCAGCTTATTTAATAACATTTAGACTACCTCATCATGTAATAGTCAGCCTGAAGTTATTGTATGCATTCAGATAAGGGGTTGATTCTCACCTGGTGCTCTATAGATGTCGATGTCAGCTTCTTTAATAACATTTAGACTACCTCATCCTGTAATGATCAGATTGATCTTTTTGTATGCATTCGAATGAGTCGTTTGATTCTCACCTGGTGCTCTATAGATGTAGATGTCAGCTTCTTTAATAACATTTAGACTGCCTGATCATGTAAGGCTCAGAATGATCTTTTTTTAAGAATTTAATTTCGGGTTTGATTCTCACCTAGTGCTCTATAGATGTTGATGTCAGCTTCTTTAATAACATTTAGACTACCTCATCATGTAATGGTCAGAATGATCTTTTTGTATGCATTCGGATGAGTCGTTTGATTCTCATCTGGTGCTCTATAGATGTCGATGTCATCTTTAATAACATTTAGACTACCTCATCCTGTAATGGTCAGAATGATCTTTTTGTATGCATTCGAATGAGGTGTTTGATTCTCACCTGGTGCTGTATAGATGTCGATGTCATCTCCTTTAATAACATTTAGACTACCTCATCCTGTAATGGTCAGAATGATCTTTTTGTATGCATTCGGAGGAGGATTTCATTCTCACCTGATGCTCTATAGATGTCGATGTCATCTTTAATAACATTTAGACTACCTCATCATGTAATGATCAGAATGATCTTTTTGTATGCATTCGGATGAGTCGTTTGATTCTCATCTGGTGCTGTATAGATGTCGATGTCATCTCCTTTAATAACATTTAGACTACCTCATCCTGTAATGGTCAGAATGATCTTTTTGTATGCATTCGAATGAGGTGTTTGATTCTCACCTGTTGCTCTATTGATGTTGATATCAGCTCATTTAGACTACCTCATCATTTAATGGTCAGAATGATCTTTTTGTATGCATTCGGATGAGGATTTGATTCTCACCTGGTGCTCTATAGATGTTCATGTCAGCTTCTTTAATAACATTTAGACTACTTGATCATGTAAGGGTCAGAATGATCTTTTTTTATGAATTTAATTTCGGGTTTGATTCTCAGCTGGTGCTCTATAGATGTCGATGTCATCTTCTTTAATAATATTTAGACTACCTCATCATGTAATGGTCAGAATGATCTTTTTGTATGCATTCGAATGAGGTGTTTGATTCTCACCTGGTGCTCTATAGATGTCGATGTCAGCTTCTTTAATAACATTTAGACTACCTCATCATGTAATGGTCAGATTGATCTTTTTGTATGCATTCGAATGAGGTGTTTGATTCTCACCTGGTGCTCTATAGATGTTGATGTCAGCTTATTTAATAACATTTAGACTGCCTGATCATGTAAGGGTCAGAATGATCTTTTTTTATGAATTTAATTTCGGGTTTGATTCTCACCTGGTGCTCTATAGATGTTGATGTCAGCTTCTTTAATAACATTTAGACTACCTCATCCTGTAATGGGCAGCCTGAAGTTATTGTATGCATTCAGATAAGGGTTTGATTCTCACCTGGTGCTCTATACACGTTGATGTCAGCTTATTTAATAACATTTAGACTACCTCATCATGTAATAGTCAGCCTGAAGTTATTGTATGCATTCAGATAAAGGGTTGATTCTCACCTGGTGCTCTATAGACGTTGATGTCAGCTTATTTAATAACATTTAGACTACCTCATCATGTAATGGTCAGAATGATCTTTTTGTATGCATTCGGAGGAGGATTTGATTCTCACATGGTGCTCTATAGGCGTTGATGTCAGCTTATTTAATAACATTTAGACTACCTCATCATGTAATAGTCAGCCTGAAGTTATTGTATGCATTCAGATAAGGGGTTGATTCTCACCTGGTGCTCTATAGATGTCGATGTCAGCTTCTTTAATAACATTTAGACTACCTCATCCTGTAATGATCAGATTGATCTTTTTGTATGCATTCGAATGAGTCGTTTGATTCTCACCTGGTGCTCTATAGATGTAGATGTCAGCTTCTTTAATAACATTTAGACTGCCTGATCATGTAAGGCTCAGAATGATCTTTTTTTAAGAATTTAATTTCGGGTTTGATTCTCACCTAGTGCTCTATAGATGTTGATGTCAGCTTCTTTAATAACATTTAGACTACCTCATCATGTAATGGTCAGAATGATCTTTTTGTATGCATTCGAATGAGGTGTTTGATTCTCACCTGGTGCTGTATAGATGTCGATGTCATCTCCTTTAATAACATTTAGACTACCTCATCCTGTAATGGTCAGAATGTTCTTTTTGTATGCATTCGAATGAGGTGTTTGATTCTCACCTGTTGCTCTATTGATGTTGATATCAGCTCATTTAGACTACCTCATCATTTAATGGTCAGAATGATCTTTTTGTATGCATTCGGATGAGGATTTGATTCTCACCTGGTGCTCTATAGATGTTCATGTCAGCTTCTTTAATAACATTTAGACTACCTCATCATGTAATGGTCAGATTGATCTTTTTGTATGCATTCGAATGAGGTGTTTGATTCTCACCTGGTTCTCTATAGACGTTGATGTCAGCTTATTTAATAACATTTAGACTGCCTGATCATGTAAGGGTCAGAGTGATCTTTTTTTATGAATTTAATTTCGGGTTTGATTCTCACCTGGTGCTCTATAGATGTTGATGTCAGCTTCTTTAATAACATTTAGACTACCTCATCCTGTAATGGTCAGCCTGAAGTTATTGTATGCATTCAGATAAGGGTTTGATTCTCACCTGGTGCTCTATACACGTTGATGTCAGCTTATTTAATAACATTTAAACTACCTCATCATGTAATAGTCAGCCTGAAGTTATTGTATGCATTCAGATAAGGGGTTGATTCTCACCTGGTGCTCTATAGACGTTGATGTCAGCTTATTTAATAACATTTAGACTACCTCATCATGTAATGGTCAGAATGATCTTTTTGTATGCATTCGGAGGAGGATTTGATTCTCACCTGATGCTCTATAGATGTCGATGTCATCTTTAATAACATTTAGACTACCTCATCATGTAATGATCAGAATGATCTTTTTGTATGCATTCGGATGAGTCGTTTGATTCTCATCTGGTGCTGTATAGATGTCGATGTCATCTCCTTTAATAACATTTAGACTACCTCATCCTGTAATGGTCAGAATGATCTTTTTGTATGCATTCGAATGAGGTGTTTGATTCTCACCTGTTGCTCTATTGATGTTGATATCAGCTCATTTAGACTACCTCATCATTTAATGGTCAGAATGATCTTTTTGTATGCATTCGGATGAGGATTTGATTCTCACCTGGTGCTCTATAGATGTTCATGTCAGCTTCTTTAATAACATTTAGACTACTTGATCATGTAAGGGTCAGAATGATCTTTTTTTATGAATTTAATTTCGGGTTTGATTCTCAGCTGGTGCTCTATAGATGTCGATGTCAGCTTCTTTAATAATATTTAGACTACCTCATCATGTAATGGTCAGAATGATCTTTTTGTATGCATTCGAATGAGGTGTTTGATTCTCACCTGGTGCTCTATAGATGTTGATGTCAGCTTATTTAATAACATTTAGACTGCCTGATCATGTAAGGGTCAGAATGATCTTTTTTTATGAATTTAATTTCGGGTTTGATTCTCACCTGGTACTCTATAGATGTTGATGTCAGCTTCTTTAATAACATTTAGACTACCTCATCCTGTAATGGGCAGCCTGAAGTTATTGTATGCATTCAGATAAGGGTTTGATTCTCACCTGGTGCTCTATACACGTTGATGTCAGCTTATTTAATAACATTTAGACTACCTCATCATGTAATAGGCAGCCTGAAGTTATTGTATGCATTCAGATAAAGGGTTGATTCTCACCTGGTGCTCTATAGACGTTGATGTCAGCTTATTTAATAACATTTAGACTACCTCATCATGTAATGGTCAGAATGATCTTTTTGTATGCATTCGGAGGAGGATTTGATTCTCACATGGTGCTCTATAGGCGTTGATGTCAGCTTATTTAATAACATTTAGACTACCTCATCATGTAATAGTCAGCCTGAAGTTATTGTATGCATTCAGATAAGGGGTTGATTCTCACCTGGTGCTCTATAGATGTCGATGTCAGCTTCTTTAATAACATTTAGACTACCTCATCCTGTAATGATCAGATTGATCTTTTTGTATGCATTCGAATGAGTCGTTTGATTCTCACCTGGTGCTCTATAGATGTAGATGTCAGCTTCTTTAATAACATTTAGACTGCCTGATCATGTAAGGCTCAGAATGATCTTTTTTTGAAGAATTTAATTTCGGGTTTGATTCTCACCTAGTGCTCTATAGATGTTGATGTCAGCTTCTTTAATAACATTTAGACTACCTCATCATGTAATGGTCAGAATGATCTTTTTGTATGCATTCGGATGAGTCGTTTGATTCTCATCTGGTGCTCTATAGATGTCGATGTCATCTTTAATAACATTTAGACTACCTCATCCTGTAATGGTCAGAATGATCTTTTTGTATGCATTCGAATGAGGTGTTTGATTCTCACCTGGTGCTGTATAGATGTCGATGTCATCTCCTTTAATAACATTTAGACTACCTCATCCTGTAATGGTCAGAATGATCTTTTTGTATGCATTCGAATGAGGTGTTTGATTCTCACCTGGTGCTGTATAGATGTCGATGTCATCTCCTTTAATAACATTTAGACTACCTCATCCTGTAATGGTCAGAATGATCTTTTTGTATGCATTCGAATGAGGTGTTTGATTCTCACCTGGTGCTGTATAGATGTCGATGTCATCTCCTTTAATAACATTTAGACTACCTCATCCTGTAATGGTCAGAATGATCTTTTTGTATGCATTCGAATGAGGTGTTTGATTCTAATCTGGTTCTCTATTGATGTCGATGTCTCTCCTTTAATAGCATTTAGTATAACTCATCCTGTAATGGTCAGAATGATCTTTTTGTATGCATTCGAATGAGGTGTTTGATTCTCACCTGTTGCTCTATTGATGTTGATATCAGCTCATTTAGACTACCTCATCATTTAATGGTCAGAATGATCTTTTTGTATGCATTCGAATGAGGTGTTTGATTCTCACCTGGTGCTCTATAGACGTTGATGTCAGCTTATTTAATAACGCTTAGACTACCTCATCATGTAATAGTCAGCCTGAAGTTATTGTATGCATTCAGATAAGGGTTTGATTCTCACCTGGTGCTCTATAGACGTTGATGTCAGCTTATTTAATAACATTTAGACTACCTCATCATGTAATGGTCAGAATGATCTTTTTATATGCATTCGGAGGAGGATTTGATTCTCACCTGGTGCTCTATAGATGTTGATGTCAGCTTCTTTAATAACATTTAGAATACCTCATCATGTAATAGTCAGCCTGAAGTTATTGTATGCATTCAGACAAGGGGTTGATTCTCACCTGGTGCTCTATAGACGTTGATGTCAGCTTATTTAATAACATTTAGACTACCTCATCATGTAATGGTCAGATTGATCTTTTTGTATGCATTCGAATGAGGTGTTTGATTCTCACCTGGCGCTCTATAGATGTCGATGTCATCTCCTTTAATAACATTTAGACTACCTCATCATGTAATGGTCAGAATGATCTTTTTGTATGCATTCGAATGAGGTGTTTGATTCTCACCTGGTGCTGTATAGATGTCGATGTCATCTCCTTTAATAACATTTAGACTACCTCATCCTGTAATGGTCAGAATGTTCTTTTTGTATGCATTCGAATGAGGTGTTTGATTCTCACCTGTTGCTCTATTGATGTTGATATCAGCTCATTTAGACTACCTCATCATGTAATGGTCAGAATGATCTTTTTGTATGCATTCGAATGAGGTGTTTGATTCTAATCTGGTTCTCTATTGATGTCGATGTCTCTCCTTTAATAGCATTTAGTATACCTCATCCTGTAATGGTCAGAATGATCTTTTTGTATGCATTCGAATGAGGTGTTTGATTCTCACCTGGTGCTGTATAGATGTCGATGTCATCTCCTTTAATAACATTTAGACTACCTCATCATGTAATGGTCAGAATGATCTTTTTGTATGCATTCGAATGAGGTGTTTGATTCTAATCTGGTTCTCTATTGATGTCAATGTCTCTCCTTTAATAGCATTTAGTATACCTCATCCTGTAATGGTCAGAATGATCTTTTTGTATGCATTCGAATGAGGTGTTTGATTCTCACCTGTTGCTCTATTGATGTTGATATCAGCTCATTTAGACTACCTCATCATTTAATGGTCAGAATGATCTTTTTGTATGCATTCGAATGAGGTGTTTGATTCTCACCTGGTGCTCTATAGACGTTGATGTCAGCTTATTTAATAACGCTTAGACTACCTCATCATGTAATAGTCAGCCTGAAGTTATTGTATGCATTCAGATAAGGGTTTGATTCTCACCTGGTGCTCTATAGACGTTGATGTCAGCTTATTTAATAACATTTAGACTACCTCATCATGTAATGGTCAGAATGATCTTTTTATATGCATTCGGAGGAGGATTTGATTCTCACCTGGTGCTCTATAGATGTTGATGTCAGCTTCTTTAATAACATTTAGAATACCTCATCATGTAATAGTCAGCCTGAAGTTATTGTATGCATTCAGATAAGGGGTTGATTCTCACCTGGTGCTCTATAGACGTTGATGTCAGCTTATTTAATAACATTTAGACTACCTCATCATGTAATGGTCAGATTGATCTTTTTGTATGCATTCGAATGAGGTGTTTGATTCTCACCTGGCGCTCTATAGATGTCGATGTCATCTCCTTTAATAACATTTAGACTACCTCATCCTGTAATGGTCAGAATGTTCTTTTTGTATGCATTCGAATGAGGTGTTTGATTCTCACCTGTTGCTCTATTGATGTTGATATCAGCTCATTTAGACTACCTCATCATTTAATGGTCAGAATGATCTTTTTGTATGCATTCGGATGAGGATTTGATTCTCACCTGGTGCTCTATAGATGTTCATGTCAGCTTCTTTAATAACATTTAGACTACCTCATCATGTAATGGTCAGATTGATCTTTTTGTATGCATTCGAATGAGGTGTTTGATTCTCACCTGGTTCTCTATAGACGTTGATGTCAGCTTATTTAATAACATTTAGACTGCCTGATCATGTAAGGGTCAGAGTGATCTTTTTTTATGAATTTAATTTCGGGTTTGATTCTCACCTGGTGCTCTATAGATGTTGATGTCAGCTTCTTTAATAACATTTAGACTACCTCATCCTGTAATGGTCAGCCTGAAGATATTGTATGCATTCAGATAAGGGTTTGATTCTCACCTGGTGCTCTATAGACGTTGATGTCAGCTTATTTAATAACATTTAGACTACCTCATCATGTAATAGTCAGCCTGAAGTTATTGTATGCATTCAGAGAAGGGGTTGATTCTCACCTGGTACTCTATAGACGTTGATGTCAGCTTATTTAATAACATTTAGACTACCTCATCATGTAATAGTCAGCCTGAAGTTATTGTATGCATTCAGATAAGGGGTTGATTCTCACCTGGTGCTCTATAGACGTTGATGTCAGCTTATTTAATAACATTTAGACTACCTCATCATGTAATGGTCAGAATGATCTTTTTGTATGCATTCGGAGGAGGATTTCATTCTCACCTGATGCTCTATAGATGTCGATGTCATCTTTAATAACATTTAGACTACCTCATCATGTAATGATCAGAATGATCTTTTTGTATGCATTCGGATGAGTCGTTTGATTCTCATCTGGTGCTGTATAGATGTCGATGTCATCTCCTTTAATAACATTTAGACTACCTCATCCTGTAATGGTCAGAATGATCTTTTTGTATGCATTCGAATGAGGTGTTTGATTCTCACCTGTTGCTCTATTGATGTTGATATCAGCTCATTTAGACTACCTCATCATTTAATGGTCAGAATGATCTTTTTGTATGCATTCGGATGAGGATTTGATTCTCACCTGGTGCTCTATAGATGTTCATGTCAGCTTCTTTAATAACATTTAGACTACTTGATCATGTAAGGGTCAGAATGATCTTTTTTTATGAATTTAATTTCGGGTTTGATTCTCAGCTGGTGCTCTATAGATGTCGATGTCATCTTCTTTAATAATATTTAGACTACCTCATCATGTAATGGTCAGAATGATCTTTTTGTATGCATTCGAATGAGGTGTTTGATTCTCACCTGGTGCTCTATAGATGTCGATGTCAGCTTCTTTAATAACATTTAGACTACCTCATCATGTAATGGTCAGATTGATCTTTTTGTATGCATTCGAATGAGGTGTTTGATTCTCACCTGGTGCTCTATAGATGTTGATGTCAGCTTATTTAATAACATTTAGACTGCCTGATCATGTAAGGGTCAGAATGATCTTTTTTTATGAATTTAATTTCGGGTTTGATTCTCACCTGGTGCTCTATAGATGTTGATGTCAGCTTCTTTAATAACATTTAGACTACCTCATCCTGTAATGGGCAGCCTGAAGTTATTGTATGCATTCAGATAAGGGTTTGATTCTCACCTGGTGCTCTATACACGTTGATGTCAGCTTATTTAATAACATTTAGACTACCTCATCATGTAATAGGCAGCCTGAAGTTATTGTATGCATTCAGATAAAGGGTTGATTCTCACCTGGTGCTCTATAGACGTTGATGTCAGCTTATTTAATAACATTTAGACTACCTCATCATGTAATGGTCAGAATGATCTTTTTGTATGCATTCGAATGAGGTGTTTGATTCTCACCTGGTGCTGTATAGATGTCGATGTCATCTCCTTTAATAACATTTAGACTACCTCATCATGTAATGGTCAGAATGATCTTTTTGTATGCATTCGAATGAGGTGTTTGATTCTCACCTGGTGCTGTATAGATGTCGATGTCATCTCCTTTAATAACATTTAGACTAACTCATCCTGTAATGGTCAGAATGTTCTTTTTGTATGCATTCGAATGAGGTGTTTGATTCTCACCTGTTGCTCTATTGATGTTGATATCAGCTCATTTAGACTACCTCATCATGTAATGGTCAGAATGATCTTTTTGTATGCATTCGAATGAGGTGTTTGATTCTAATCTGGTTCTCTATTGATGTCGATGTCTCTCCTTTAATAGCATTTAGTATACCTCATCCTGTAATGGTCAGAATGATCTTTTTGTATGCATTCGAATGAGGTGTTTGATTCTCACCTGGTGCTGTATAGATGTCGATGTCATCTCCTTTAATAACATTTAGACTACCTCATCATGTAATGGTCAGAATGATCTTTTTGTATGCATTCGAATGAGGTGTTTGATTCTAATCTGGTTCTCTATTGATGTCAATGTCTCTCCTTTAATAGCATTTAGTATACCTCATCCTGTAATGGTCAGAATGATCTTTTTGTATGCATTCGAATGAGGTGTTTGATTCTCACCTGTTGCTCTATTGATGTTGATATCAGCTCATTTAGACTACCTCATCATTTAATGGTCAGAATGATCTTTTTGTATGCATTCGAATGAGGTGTTTGATTCTCACCTGGTGCTCTATAGACGTTGATGTCAGCTTATTTAATAACGCTTAGACTACCTCATCATGTAATAGTCAGCCTGAAGTTATTGTATGCATTCAGATAAGGGTTTGATTCTCACCTGGTGCTCTATAGACGTTGATGTCAGCTTATTTAATAACATTTAGACTACCTCATCATGTAATGGTCAGAATGATCTTTTTATATGCATTCGGAGGAGGATTTGATTCTCACCTGGTGCTCTATAGATGTTGATGTCAGCTTCTTTAATAACATTTAGAATACCTCATCATGTAATAGTCAGCCTGAAGTTATTGTATGCATTCAGATAAGGGGTTGATTCTCACCTGGTGCTCTATAGACGTTGATGTCAGCTTATTTAATAACATTTAGACTACCTCATCATGTAATGGTCAGATTGATCTTTTTGTATGCATTCGAATGAGGTGTTTGATTCTCACCTGGCGCTCTATAGATGTCGATGTCATCTCCTTTAATAACATTTAGACTACCTCATCATGTAATGGTCAGAATGATCTTTTTGTATGCATTCGAATGAGGTGTTTGATTCTCACCTGGTGCTGTATAGATGTCGATGTCATCTCCTTTAATAACATTTAGACTACCTCATCCTGTAATGGTCAGAATGTTCTTTTTGTATGCATTCGAATGAGGTGTTTGATTCTCACCTGTTGCTCTATTGATGTTGATATCAGCTCATTTAGACTACCTCATCATTTAATGGTCAGAATGATCTTTTTGTATGCATTCGGATGAGGATTTGATTCTCACCTGGTGCTCTATAGATGTTCATGTCAGCTTCTTTAATAACATTTAGACTACCTCATCATGTAATGGTCAGATTGATCTTTTTGTATGCATTCGAATGAGGTGTTTGATTCTCACCTGGTTCTCTATAGACGTTGATGTCAGCTTATTTAATAACATTTAGACTGCCTGATCATGTAAGGGTCAGAGTGATCTTTTTTTATGAATTTAATTTCGG
This sequence comes from Acanthosepion esculentum, assembly GCA_964036315.1. NCBI lineage: Eukaryota > Metazoa > Mollusca > Cephalopoda > Sepiida > Sepiidae > Acanthosepion > Acanthosepion esculentum. The sequence continues at coordinate 70,964,505 of OZ038516.1, forward strand.
GTTTGATTCTCACCTGGTGCTCTATAGATGTTGATGTCAGCTTCTTTAATAACATTTAGACTACCTCATCCTGTAATGGTCAGCCTGAAGTTATTGTATGCATTCAGATAAGGGTTTGATTCTCACCTGGTGCTCTATAGACGTTGATGTCAGCTTATTTAATAACATTTAGACTACCTCATCATGTAATAGTCAGCCTGAAGTTATTGTATGCATTCAGAGAAGGGGTTGATTCTCACCTGGTACTCTATAGACGTTGATGTCAGCTTATTTAATAACATTTAGACTACCTCATCATGTAATAGTCAGCCTGAAGTTATTGTATGCATTCAGATAAGGGGTTGATTCTCACCTGGTGCTCTATAGACGTTGATGTCAGCTTATTTAATAACATTTAGACTACCTCATCCTGTAATGGTCAGAATGATCTTTTTGTATGCATTCGAATGAGGTGTTTGATTCTCACCTGGTGCTGTATAGATGTCGATGTCATCTCCTTTAATAACATTTAGACTACCTCATCCAGTAATGGTCAGAATGATCTTTTTGTATGCATTCGAATGAGGTGTTTGATTCTCACCTGGTGCTGTATAGATGTCGATGTCATCTCCTTTAATAACATTTAGACTACCTCATCCTGTAATGGTCAGAATGATCTTTTTGTATGCATTCGAATGAGGTGTTTGATTCTCACCTGTTGCTCTATTGATGTTGATATCAGCTCATTTAGACTACCTCATCATTTAATGGTCAGAATGATCTTTTTGTATGCATTCGGATGAGGATTTGATTCTCACCTGGTGCTCTATAGATGTTCATGTCAGCTTCTTTAATAACATTTAGACTACTTGATCATGTAAGGGTCAGAATGATCTTTTTTTATGAATTTAATTTCGGGTTTGATTCTCAGCTGGTGCTCTATAGATGTCGATGTCATCTTCTTTAATAATATTTAGACTACCTCATCATGTAATGGTCAGAATGATCTTTTTGTATGCATTCGAATGAGGTGTTTGATTCTCACCTGGTGCTGTATAGATGTCGATGTCATCTCCTTTAATAACATTTAGACTACCTCATCCAGTAATGGTCAGAATGATCTTTTTGTATGCATTCGAATGAGGTGTTTGATTCTCACCTGGTGCTGTATAGATGTCGATGTCATCTCCTTTAATAACATTTAGACTACCTCATCCTGTAATGGTCAGAATGATCTTTTTGTATGCATTCGAATGAGGTGTTTGATTCTCACCTGTTGCTCTATTGATGTTGATATCAGCTCATTTAGACTACCTCATCATTTAATGGTCAGAATGATCTTTTTGTATGCATTCGGATGAGGATTTGATTCTCACCTGGTGCTCTATAGATGTTCATGTCAGCTTCTTTAATAACATTTAGACTACTTGATCATGTAAGGGTCAGAATGATCTTTTTTTATGAATTTAATTTCGGGTTTGATTCTCAGCTGGTGCTCTATAGATGTCGATGTCATCTTCTTTAATAATATTTAGACTACCTCATCATGTAATGGTCAGAATGATCTTTTTGTATGCATTCGAATGAGGTGTTTGATTCTCACCTGGTGCTCTATAGATGTCGATGTCAGCTTCTTTAATAACATTTAGACTACCTCATCATGTAATGGTCAGATTGATCTTTTTGTATGCATTCGAATGAGGTGTTTGATTCTCACCTGGTGCTCTATAGATGTTGATGTCAGCTTATTTAATAACATTTAGACTGCCTGATCATGTAAGGGTCAGAATGATCTTTTTTTATGAATTTAATTTCGGGTTTGATTCTCACCTGGTGCTCTATAGATGTTGATGTCAGCTTCTTTAATAACATTTAGACTACCTCATCCTGTAATGGGCAGCCTGAAGTTATTGTATGCATTCAGATAAGGGTTTGATTCTCACCTGGTGCTCTATACACGTTGATGTCAGCTTATTTAATAACATTTAGACTACCTCATCATGTAATAGGCAGCCTGAAGTTATTGTATGCATTCAGATAAAGGGTTGATTCTCACCTGGTGCTCTATAGACGTTGATGTCAGCTTATTTAATAACATTTAGACTACCTCATCATGTAATGGTCAGAATGATCTTTTTGTATGCATTCGGAGGAGGATTTGATTCTCACATGGTGCTCTATAGGCGTTGATGTCAGCTTATTTAATAACATTTAGACTACCTCATCATGTAATAGTCAGCCTGAAGTTATTGTATGCATTCAGATAAGGGGTTGATTCTCACCTGGTGCTCTATAGATGTCGATGTCAGCTTCTTTAATAACATTTAGACTACCTCATCCTGTAATGATCAGATTGATCTTTTTGTATGCATTCGAATGAGTCGTTTGATTCTCAGCTGGTGCTCTATAGATGTAGATGTCAGCTTCTTTAATAACATTTAGACTGCCTGATCATGTAAGGCTCAGAATGATCTTTTTTTAAGAATTTAATTTCGGGTTTGATTCTCACCTAGTGCTCTATAGATGTTGATGTCAGCTTCTTTAATAACATTTAGACTACCTCATCATGTAATGGTCAGAATGATCTTTTTGTATGCATTCGGATGAGTCGTTTGATTCTCATCTGGTGCTCTATAGATGTCGATGTCATCTTTAATAACATTTAGACTACCTCATCCTGTAATGGTCAGAATGATCTTTTTGTATGCATTCGAATGAGGTGTTTGATTCTCACCTGGTGCTGTATAGATGTCGATGTCATCTCCTTTAATAACATTTAGACTACCTCATCCTGTAATGGTCAGAATGATCTTTTTGTATGCATTCGGAGGAGGATTTCATTCTCACCTGATGCTCTATAGATGTCGATGTCATCTTTAATAACATTTAGACTACCTCATCATGTAATGATCAGAATGATCTTTTTGTATGCATTCGGATGAGTCGTTTGATTCTCATCTGGTGCTGTATAGATGTCGATGTCATCTCCTTTAATAACATTTAGACTACCTCATCCTGTAATGGTCAGAATGATCTTTTTGTATGCATTCGAATGAGGTGTTTGATTCTCACCTGTTGCTCTATTGATGTTGATATCAGCTCATTTAGACTACCTCATCATTTAATGGTCAGAATGATCTTTTTGTATGCATTCGGATGAGGATTTGATTCTCACCTGGTGCTCTATAGATGTTCATGTCAGCTTCTTTAATAACATTTAGACTACTTGATCATGTAAGGGTCAGAATGATCTTTTTTTATGAATTTAATTTCGGGTTTGATTCTCAGCTGGTGCTCTATAGATGTCGATGTCATCTTCTTTAATAATATTTAGACTACCTCATCATGTAATGGTCAGAATGATCTTTTTGTATGCATTCGAATGAGGTGTTTGATTCTCACCTGGTGCTCTATAGATGTCGATGTCAGCTTCTTTAATAACATTTAGACTACCTCATCATGTAATGGTCAGATTGATCTTTTTGTATGCATTCGAATGAGGTGTTTGATTCTCACCTGGTGCTCTATAGATGTTGATGTCAGCTTATTTAATAACATTTAGACTGCCTGATCATGTAAGGGTCAGAATGATCTTTTTTTATGAATTTAATTTCGGGTTTGATTCTCACCTGGTGCTCTATAGATGTTGATGTCAGCTTCTTTAATAACATTTAGACTACCTCATCCTGTAATGGGCAGCCTGAAGTTATTGTATGCATTCAGATAAGGGTTTGATTCTCACCTGGTGCTCTATACACGTTGATGTCAGCTTATTTAATAACATTTAGACTACCTCATCATGTAATAGGCAGCCTGAAGTTATTGTATGCATTCAGATAAAGGGTTGATTCTCACCTGGTGCTCTATAGACGTTGATGTCAGCTTATTTAATAACATTTAGACTACCTCATCATGTAATGGTCAGAATGATCTTTTTGTATGCATTCGGAGGAGGATTTGATTCTCACATGGTGCTCTATAGGCGTTGATGTCAGCTTATTTAATAACATTTAGACTACCTCATCATGTAATAGTCAGCCTGAAGTTATTGTATGCATTCAGATAAGGGGTTGATTCTCACCTGGTGCTCTATAGATGTCGATGTCAGCTTCTTTAATAACATTTAGACTACCTCATCCTGTAATGATCAGATTGATCTTTTTGTATGCATTCGAATGAGTCGTTTGATTCTCACCTGGTGCTCTATAGATGTAGATGTCAGCTTCTTTAATAACATTTAGACTGCCTGATCATGTAAGGCTCAGAATGATCTTTTTTTAAGAATTTAATTTCGGGTTTGATTCTCACCTAGTGCTCTATAGATGTTGATGTCAGCTTCTTTAATAACATTTAGACTACCTCATCATGTAATGGTCAGAATGATCTTTTTGTATGCATTTGGATGAGTCGTTTGATTCTCATCTGGTGCTCTATAGATGTCGATGTCATCTTTAATAACATTTAGACTACCTCATCCTGTAATGGTCAGAATGATCTTTTTGTATGCATTCGAATGAGGTGTTTGATTCTCACCTGGTGCTGTATAGATGTCGATGTCATCTCCTTTAATAACATTTAGACTACCTCATCCTGTAATGGTCAGAATGATCTTTTTGTATGCATTCGAATGAGGTGTTTGATTCTCACCTGTTGCTCTATTGATGTTGATATCAGCTCATTTAGACTACCTCATCATTTAATGGTCAGAATGATCTTTTTGTATGCATTCGGATGAGGATTTGATTCTCACCTGGTGCTCTATAGATGTTCATGTCAGCTTCTTTAATAACATTTAGACTACTTGATCATGTAAGGGTCAGAATGATCTTTTTTTATGAATTTAATTTCGGGTTTGATTCTCAGCTGGTGCTCTATAGATGTCGATGTCATCTTCTTTAATAATATTTAGACTACCTCATCATGTAATGGTCAGAATGATCTTTTTGTATGCATTCGAATGAGGTGTTTGATTCTCACCTGGTGCTCTATAGATGTCGATGTCAGCTTCTTTAATAACATTTAGACTACCTCATCATGTAATGGTCAGATTGATCTTTTTGTATGCATTCGAATGAGGTGTTTGATTCTCACCTGGTGCTCTATAGATGTTGATGTCAGCTTATTTAATAACATTTAGACTGCCTGATCATGTAAGGGTCAGAATGATCTTTTTTTATGAATTTAATTTCGGGTTTGATTCTCACCTGGTGCTCTATAGATGTTGATGTCAGCTTCTTTAATAACATTTAGACTACCTCATCCTGTAATGGGCAGCCTGAAGTTATTGTATGCATTCAGATAAGGGTTTGATTCTCACCTGGTGCTCTATACACGTTGATGTCAGCTTATTTAATAACATTTAGACTACCTCATCATGTAATAGGCAGCCTGAAGTTATTGTATGCATTCAGATAAAGGGTTGATTCTCACCTGGTGCTCTATAGACGTTGATGTCAGCTTATTTAATAACATTTAGACTACCTCATCATGTAATGGTCAGAATGATCTTTTTGTATGCATTCGGAGGAGGATTTGATTCTCACATGGTGCTCTATAGGCGTTGATGTCAGCTTATTTAATAACATTTAGACTACCTCATCATGTAATAGTCAGCCTGAAGTTATTGTATGCATTCAGATAAGGGGTTGATTCTCACCTGGTGCTCTATAGATGTCGATGTCAGCTTCTTTAATAACATTTAGACTACCTCATCCTGTAATGATCAGATTGATCTTTTTGTATGCATTCGAATGAGTCGTTTGATTCTCACCTGGTGCTCTATAGATGTAGATGTCAGCTTCTTTAATAACATTTAGACTGCCTGATCATGTAAGGCTCAGAATGATCTTTTTTTAAGAATTTAATTTCGGGTTTGATTCTCACCTAGTGCTCTATAGATGTTGATGTCAGCTTCTTTAATAACATTTAGACTACCTCATCATGTAATGGTCAGAATGATCTTTTTGTATGCATTCGGATGAGTCGTTTGATTCTCATCTGGTGCTCTATAGATGTCGATGTCATCTTTAATAACATTTAGACTACCTCATCCTGTAATGGTCAGAATGATCTTTTTGTATGCATTCGAATGAGGTGTTTGATTCTCACCTGGTGCTGTATAGATGTCGATGTCATCTCCTTTAATAACATTTAGACTACCTCATCCTGTAATGGTCAGAATGATCTTTTTGTATGCATTCGAATGAGGTGTTTGATTCTCACCTGGTGCTGTATAGATGTCGATGTCATCTCCTTTAATAACATTTAGACTACCTCATCCAGTAATGGTCAGAATGATCTTTTTGTATGCATTCGAATGAGGTGTTTGATTCTCACCTGGTGCTGTATAGATGTCGATGTCATCTCCTTTAATAACATTTAGACTACCTCATCCTGTAATGGTCAGAATGATCTTTTTGTATGCATTCGAATGAGGTGTTTGATTCTCACCTGTTGCTCTATTGATGTTGATATCAGCTCATTTAGACTACCTCATCATTTAATGGTCAGAATGATCTTTTTGTATGCATTCGGATGAGGATTTGATTCTCACCTGGTGCTCTATAGATGTTCATGTCAGCTTCTTTAATAACATTTAGACGACCTCATCATGTAATGGTCAGAATGATCTTTTTGTATGCATTCGAATGTGTCGTTTAATTCTCACCTGGTGTTCTATAGATGTCGATGTCGTCTTATTTAATAACATTTAGACTACCTGATCATGTAAGGGTCAGAATGATCTTTTTGTATGCATTCGGATGAGGATTTGATTCTCACCTGGTGCTCTATAGATGTCGATGTCATCTTCTTTAATAACATTTAGACTACCTCATCATTTAATGGTCAGATTGATCTTTTTGTATGCATTCGAATGAGGTGTTTGATTCTCACCTGGTGCTCTATAGATGTCGATGTCAGCTTATTTAATAACATTTAGACTACCTCATCATGTAATGGTCAGATTGATCTTTTTGTATGCATTCGAATGAGGTGTTTGATTCTAATCTGGTTCTCTATTGATGTCGATGTCTCTCCTTTAATAGCATTTAGTATACCTCATCATGTAATGGTCAGAATGATCTTTTTGTATGCATTCGAATGAGGTGTTTGATTCTCACCTGGTGCTCTATAGATGTCGATGTCAGCTTATTTAATAACATTTAGACTACCTCATCATGTAATGGTCAGATTGATCTTTTTGTATGCATTCGAATGAAGTGTTTGATTCTCACCTGGTGCTCTATAGATGTCGATGTCAGCTTATTTAATAACATTTAGACTACCTCATCATGTAATGGTCAGATTGATCTTTTTGTATGCATTCGAATGAGGTGTTTGATTCTAATCTGGTTCTCTATTGATTTCGATGTCTCTCCTTTAATAGCATTTAGTATACGTCATCATGTAATGGTCAGAATGATCTTTTTGTATGCATTCGAATGAGGTGTTTGATTCTCACCTGGTGCTCTATAGATGTCAGCTTATTTAATAACATTTAGACTACCTCATCATGTAATGGTCAGAATGATCTTTTTGTATGCATTCGAATGAGGTGTTTGATTCTAATCTGGTTCTCTATTGATGTCGATGTCTCTCCTTTAATAGCATTTAGTATACATCATCATGTAATGGTCAGAATGATCTTTTTGTATGCATTCGAATGAGGTGTTTGATTCTCACCTGGTGCTCTATAGATGTCGATGTCAGCTTATTTAATAACATTTAGACTACCTCATCATGTAAGGGTCAGAATGATCTTTTTGTATGCATTCGAATGAGGTGTTTGATTCTCACCTGGTGCTCTATAGATGTCGATGTCAGCTTATTTAATAACATTTAGACTACCTCATCATGTAATGGTCAGAATGATGTTTTTGTATGCATTCGAATGAGGTGTTTGATTCTCACCTGGTGCTCTATAGATGTCGATGTCAGCTTCTTTAATAACATTTAGTATACCTCATCATGTAATGGTCAGAATGATCTTTTTGTATGCATTCGGATGAGGATTTGATTCTCACCTGGTGCTCTATAGATGTCGATGTCAGCTTATTTAATAACATTTAGACTACCTCATCATGTAATAGTCAGCCTGAAGTTATTGTATGCATTCAGATAAGGGGTTGATTCTCACCTGGTGCTCTATTGATGTTGATATCAGCTCATTTAGACTACCTCATCATTTAATGGTCAGAATGATCTTTTTGTATGCATTCGGATGAGGATTTGATTCTCACCTGGTGCTCTATAGATGTTCATGTCAGCTTCTTTAATAACATTTAGACGACCTCATCATGTAATGGTCAGAATGATCTTTTTGTATGCATTCGAATGAGGTGTTTGATTCTCACCTGGTGCTCTATAGATGTCGATGTCAGCTTCTTTAATAACATTTAGACTACCTCATCATGTAATGGTCAGATTGATCTTTTTGTATGCATTCGAATGAGGTGTTTGATTCTCACCTGGTGCTCTATAGATGTTGATGTCAGCTTATTTAATAACATTTAGACTGCCTGATCATGTAAGGGTCAGAATGATCTTTTTTTATGAATTTAATTTCGGGTTTGATTCTCACCTGGTGCTCTATAGATGTTGATGTCAGCTTCTTTAATAACATTTAGACTACCTCATCCTGTAATGGGCAGCCTGAAGTTATTGTATGCATTCAGATAAGGGTTTGATTCTCACCTGGTGCTCTATACACGTTGATGTCAGCTTATTTAATAACATTTAGACTACCTCATCATGTAATAGGCAGCCTGAAGTTATTGTATGCATTCAGATAAAGGGTTGATTCTCACCTGGTGCTCTATAGACGTTGATGTCAGCTTATTTAATAACATTTAGACTACCTCATCATGTAATGGTCAGAATGATCTTTTTGTATGCATTCGGAGGAGGATTTGATTCTCACATGGTGCTCTATAGGCGTTGATGTCAGCTTATTTAATAACATTTAGACTACCTCATCATGTAATAGTCAGCCTGAAGTTATTGTATGCATTCAGATAAGGGGTTGATTCTCACCTGGTGCTCTATAGATGTCGATGTCAGCTTCTTTAATAACATTTAGACTACCTCATCCTGTAATGATCAGATTGATCTTTTTGTATGCATTCGAATGAGTCGTTTGATTCTCACCTGGTGCTCTATAGATGTAGATGTCAGCTTCTTTAATAACATTTAGACTGCCTGATCATGTAAGGCTCAGAATGATCTTTTTTTAAGAATTTAATTTCGGGTTTGATTCTCACCTAGTGCTCTATAGATGTTGATGTCAGCTTCTTTAATAACATTTAGACTACCTCATCATGTAATGGTCAGAATGATCTTTTTGTATGCATTCGGATGAGTCGTTTGATTCTCATCTGGTGCTCTATAGATGTCGATGTCATCTTTAATAACATTTAGACTACCTCATCCTGTAATGGTCAGAATGATCTTTTTGTATGCATTCGAATGAGGTGTTTGATTCTCACCTGGTGCTGTATAGATGTCGATGTCATCTCCTTTAATAACATTTAGACTACCTCATCCTGTAATGGTCAGAATGATCTTTTTGTATGCATTCGAATGAGGTGTTTGATTCTCACCTGGTGCTGTATAGATGTCGATGTCATCTCCTTTAATAACATTTAGACTACCTCATCCAGTAATGGTCAGAATGATCTTTTTGTATGCATTCGAATGAGGTGTTTGATTCTCACCTGGTGCTGTATAGATGTCGATGTCATCTCCTTTAATAACATTTAGACTACCTCATCCTGTAATGGTCAGAATGATCTTTTTGTATGCATTCGAATGAGGTGTTTGATTCTCACCTGTTGCTCTATTGATGTTGATATCAGCTCATTTAGACTACCTCATCATTTAATGGTCAGAATGATCTTTTTGTATGCATTCGGATGAGGATTTGATTCTCACCTGGTGCTCTATAGATGTTCATGTCAGCTTCTTTAATAACATTTAGACGACCTCATCATGTAATGGTCAGAATGATCTTTTTGTATGCATTCGAATGTGTCGTTTAATTCTCACCTGGTGTTCTATAGATGTCGATGTCGTCTTATTTAATAACATTTAGACTACCTGATCATGTAAGGGTCAGAATGATCTTTTTGTATGCATTCGGATGAGGATTTGATTCTCACCTGGTGCTCTATAGATGTCGATGTCATCTTCTTTAATAACATTTAGACTACCTCATCATTTAATGGTCAGATTGATCTTTTTGTATGCATTCGAATGAGGTGTTTGATTCTCACCTGGTGCTCTATAGATGTCGATGTCAGCTTATTTAATAACATTTAGACTACCTCATCATGTAATGGTCAGATTGATCTTTTTGTATGCATTCGAATGAGGTGTTTGATTCTAATCTGGTTCTCTATTGATGTCGATGTCTCTCCTTTAATAGCATTTAGTATACCTCATCATGTAATGGTCAGAATGATCTTTTTGTATGCATTCGAATGAGGTGTTTGATTCTCACCTGGTGCTCTATAGATGTCGATGTCAGCTTATTTAATAACATTTAGACTACCTCATCATGTAATGGTCAGATTGATCTTTTTGTATGCATTCGAATGAAGTGTTTGATTCTCACCTGGTGCTCTATAGATGTCGATGTCAGCTTATTTAATAACATTTAGACTACCTCATCATGTAATGGTCAGATTGATCTTTTTGTATGCATTCGAATGAGGTGTTTGATTCTAATCTGGTTCTCTATTGATTTCGATGTCTCTCCTTTAATAGCATTTAGTATACGTCATCATGTAATGGTCAGAATGATCTTTTTGTATGCATTCGAATGAGGTGTTTGATTCTCACCTGGTGCTCTATAGATGTCAGCTTATTTAATAACATTTAGACTACCTCATCATGTAATGGTCAGAATGATCTTTTTGTATGCATTCGAATGAGGTGTTTGATTCTAATCTGGTTCTCTATTGATGTCGATGTCTCTCCTTTAATAGCATTTAGTATACATCATCATGTAATGGTCAGAATGATCTTTTTGTATGCATTCGAATGAGGTGTTTGATTCTCACCTGGTGCTCTATAGATGTCGATGTCAGCTTATTTAATAACATTTAGACTACCTCATCATGTAAGGGTCAGAATGATCTTTTTGTATGCATTCGAATGAGGTGTTTGATTCTCACCTGGTGCTCTATAGATGTCGATGTCAGCTTATTTAATAACATTTAGACTACCTCATCATGTAATGGTCAGAATGATGTTTTTGTATGCATTCGAATGAGGTGTTTGATTCTCACCTGGTGCTCTATAGATGTCGATGTCAGCTTCTTTAATAACATTTAGTATACCTCATCATGTAATGGTCAGAATGATCTTTTTGTATGCATTCGGATGAGGATTTGATTCTCACCTGGTGCTCTATAGATGTCGATGTCAGCTTATTTAATAACATTTAGACTACCTCATCATGTAATAGTCAGCCTGAAGTTATTGTATGCATTCAGATAAGGGGTTGATTCTCACCTGGTGCTCTATTGATGTTGATATCAGCTCATTTAGACTACCTCATCATTTAATGGTCAGAATGATCTTTTTGTATGCATTCGGATGAGGATTTGATTCTCACCTGGTGCTCTATAGATGTTCATGTCAGCTTCTTTAATAACATTTAGACGACCTCATCATGTAATGGTCAGAATGATCTTTTTGTATGCATTCGAATGTGTCGTTTAATTCTCACCTGGTGTTCTATAGATGTCGATGTCAGCTTATTTAATGACATTTAGACTACCTGATCATGTAAGGGTCAGAATGATCTTTTTGTATGCATTCGGATGAGGATTTGATTCTCACCTGGTGCTCTATAGATGTCGATGTCATCTTCTTTAATAACATTTAGACTACCTCATCATGTAATGGTCAGATTGATCTTTTTGTATGCATTCGAATGAGGTGTTTGATTCTCACCTGGTGCTCTATAGATGTCGATGTCAGCTTATTTAATAACATTTAGACTACCTCATCATGTAATAGTCAGCCTGAAGTTATTGTATGCATTCAGATAAGGGGTTGATTCTCACCTGGTGCTCTATTGATGTTGATATCAGCTCATTTAGACTACCTCATCATTTAATGGTCAGAATGATCTTTTTGTATGCATTCGGATGAGGATTTGATTCTCACCTGGTGCTCTATAGATGTTCATGTCAGCTTCTTTAATAACATTTAGACGACCTCATCATGTAATGGTCAGAATGATCTTTTTGTATGCATTCGAATGTGTCGTTTAATTCTCACCTGGTGTTCTATAGATGTCGATGTCAGCTTATTTAATAACATTTAGACTACCTGATCATGTAAGGGTCAGAATGATCTTTTTGTATGCATTCGGATGAGGATTTGATTCTCACCTGGTGCTCTATAGATGTCGATGTCATCTTCTTTAATAACATTTAGACTACCTCATCATGTAATGGTCAGATTGATCTTTTTGTATGCATTCGAATGAGGTGTTTGATTCTCACCTGGTGCTCTATAGATGTCGATGTCAGCTTATTTAATAACATTTAGACTACCTCATCATGTAACGGTCAAAATGATATTTTTGTATGCATTCGAATGAGGTGTTTGATTCTCACCTGGTGCTCTATAGATGTCGATGTCAGCTTCTTTAATAACATTTAGTATACCTCATCATGTAATGGTCAGAATGATCTTTTTGTATGCATTCGGATGAGGATTTGATTCTCACCTGGTGCTCTATAGATGTCGATGTCAGCTTATTTAATAACATTTAGACTACCTCATCATGTAATGGTCAGATTGATCTTTTTGTATGCATTCGAATGAGGTGTTTGATTCTAATCTGGTTCTCTATTGATGTCGATGTCTCTCCTTTAATAGCATTTAGTATACCTCATCATGTAATGGTCAGAATGATCTTTTTGTATGCATTCGGATGAGGATTTGATTCTCACCTGGTGCTCTATAGATGTCGATGTCAGCTTATTTAATAACATTTAGACTACCTCATCATGTAATGGTCAGATTGATCTTTTTGTATGCATTCGAATGAGGTGTTTGATTCTCACCTGGTGCTCTATAGATGTCGATGTCAGCTTATTTAATAACATTTAGACTACCTCATCATGTAATGGTCAGATTGATCTTTTTGTATGCATTCGAATGAGGTGTTTGATTCTAATCTGGTTCTCTATTGATGTCGATGTCTCTCCTTTAATAGCATTTAGTATACCTCATCATGTAATGGTCAGAATGATCTTTTTGTATGCATTCGAATGAGGTGTTTGATTCTCACCTGGTGCTCTATAGATGTCGATGTCAGCTTATTTAATAACATTTAGACTACCTCATCATGTAATGGTCAGATTGATCTTTTTGTATGCATTCGAATGAGGTGTTTGATTCTAATCTGGTTCTCTATTGATGTCGATGTCTCTCCTTTAATAGCATTTAGTATACCTCATCATGTAATGGTCAGAATGATCTTTTTGTATGCATTCGAATGAGGTGTTTGATTCTCACCTGGTGCTCTATAGATGTCGATGTCAGCTTATTTAATAACATTTAGACTACCTCATCATGTAATGGTCAGATTGATCTTTTTGTATGCATTCGAATGAGGTGTTTGATTCTAATCTGGTTCTCTATTGATGTCGATGTCTCTCCTTTAATAGCATTTAGTATACCTCATCATGTAATGGTCAGAATGATCTTTTTGTATGCATTCGAATGAGGTGTTTGATTCTCACCTGGTGCTCTATAGATGTCGATGTCAGCTTATTTAATAACATTTAGACTACCTCATCATGTAATAGTCAGCCTGAAGTTATTGTATGCATTCAGATAAGGGGTTGATTCTCACCTGGTGCTCTATTGATGTTGATATCAGCTCATTTAGACTACCTCATCATTTAATGGTCAGAATGATCTTTTTGTATGCATTCGGATGAGGATTTGATTCTCACCTGGTGCTCTATAGATGTTCATGTCAGCTTCTTTAATAACATTTAGACGACCTCATCATGTAATGGTCAGAATGATCTTTTTGTATGCATTCGAATGTGTCGTTTAATTCTCACCTGGTGTTCTATAGATGTCGATGTCAGCTTATTTAATAACATTTAGACTACCTGATCATGTAAGGGTCAGAATGATCTTTTTGTATGCATTCGGATGAGGATTTGATTCTCACCTGGTGCTCTATAGATGTCGATGTCATCTTCTTTAATAACATTTAGACTACCTCATCATGTAATGGTCAGATTGATCTTTTTGTATGCATTCGAATGAGGTGTTTGATTCTCACCTGGTTCTCTATTGATGTCGATGTCTCTCCTTTAATAGCATTTAGTATACCTCATCATGTAATGGGCAGAATGATCTTTTTGTATGCATTCGAATGAGGTGTTTGATTCTCACCTGGTGCTCTATAGATGTCGATGTCAGCTTATTTAATAACATTTAGACTACCTCATCATGTAATGGTCAGATTGATCTTTTTGTATGCATTCGAATGAGGTGTTTGATTCTCACCTGGTGCTCTATAGATGTTGATGTCAGCTTATTTAATAACATTTAGACTACCTCATCATGTAATGGTCAGATTGATCTTTTTGTATGCATTCGAATGAGGTGTTTGATTCTAATCTGGTTCTCTATTGATGTCGATGTCTCTCCTTTAATAGCATTTAGTATACCTCATCATGTAATGGTCAGAATGATCTTTTTGTATGCATTCGAATGAGGTGTTTGATTCTCACCTGGTGCTCTATAGATGTCGCTGTCAGCTTATTTAATAACATTTAGACTACCTCATCATGTAATGGTCAGAATGATCTTTTTGTATGCATTCGAATGAGGTGTTTGATTCTAATCTGGTTCTCTATTGATGTCGATGTCTCTCCTTTAATAGCATTTAGTATACATCATCATGTAATGGTCAGAATGATCTTTTTGTATGCATTCGAATGAGGTGTTTGATTCTCACCTGGTGCTCTATAGATGTCGATGTCAGCTTATTTAATAACATTTAGACTACCTCATCATGTAATGGTCAGAATGATCTTTTTGTATGCATTCGAATGAGGTGTTTGATTCTAATCTGGTTCTCTATTGATGTCGATGTCTCTCCTTTAATAGCATTTAGTATACCTCATCATGTAATGGTCAGAATGATCTTTTTGTATGCATTGGAATGAGGTGTTTGATTCTCACCTGGTGCTCTATAGATGTCGATGTCAGCTTCTTTAATAACATTTAGTATACCTCATCATGTAATGGTCAGATTGATCTTTTTGTATGCATTCGAATGAGGTGTTTGATTCTAATCTGGTTCTCTATTGATGTCGATGTCTCTCCTTTAATAGCATTTAGTATACCTCATCATGTAATGGTCAGAATGATCTTTTTGTATGCATTCGAATGAGGTGTTTGATTCTCACCTGGTGCTCTATAGATGTCGATGTCAGCTTATTTAATAACATTTAGACTACCTCATCATGTAATAGTCAGCCTGAAGTTATTGTATGCATTCAGATAAGGGGTTGATTCTCACCTGGTGCTCTATTGATGTTGATATCAGCTCATTTAGACTACCTCATCATTTAATGGTCAGAATGATCTTTTTGTATGCATTCGGATGAGGATTTGATTCTCACCTGGTGCTCTATAGATGTTCATGTCAGCTTCTTTAATAACATTTAGACGACCTCATCATGTAATGGTCAGAATGATCTTTTTGTATGCATTCGAATGTGTCGTTTAATTCTCACCTGGTGTTCTATAGATGTCGATGTCAGCTTATTTAATAACATTTAGACTACCTGATCATGTAAGGGTCAGAATGATCTTTTTGTATGCATTCGGATGAGGATTTGATTCTCACCTGGTGCTCTATAGATGTCGATGTCATCTTCTTTAATAACATTTAGACTACCTCATCATGTAATGGTCAGATTGATCTTTTTGTATGCATTCGAATGAGGTGTTTGATTCTCACCTGGTTCTCTATTGATGTCGATGTCTCTCCTTTAATAGCATTTAGTATACCTCATCATGTAATGGTCAGAATGATCTTTTTGTATGCATTCGAATGAGGTGTTTGATTCTCACCTGGTGCTCTATAGATGTCGATGTCAGCTTATTTAATAACATTTAGACTACCTCATCATGTAATGGTCAGATTGATCTTTTTGTATGCATTCGAATGAGGTGTTTGATTCTCACCTGGTGCTCTATAGATGTTGATGTCAGCTTATTTAATAGCATTTAGACTACCTCATCATGTAATGGTCAGATTGATCTTTTTGTATGCATTCGAATGAGGTGTTTGATTCTAATCTGGTTCTCTATTGATGTCAATGTCTCTCCTTTAATAGCATTTAGTATACCTCATCATGTAATGGTCAGAATGATCTTTTTGTATGCATTCGAATGAGGTGTTTGATTCTCACCTGGTGCTCTATAGATGTCGCTGTCAGCTTATTTAATAACATTTAGACTACCTCATCATGTAATGGTCAGAATGATCTTTTTGTATGCATTCGAATGAGGTGTTTGATTCTAATCTGGTTCTCTATTGATGTCGATGTCAGCTTCTTTAATAACATTTAGTATACCTCATCATGTAATGGTCAGAATGATCTTTTTGTATGCATTCGGATGAGGATTTGATTCTCACCTGGTGCTCTATAGATGTCGATGTCAGCTTATTTAATAACATGTAGACTACCTCATCATGTAATGGTCAGATTGATCTTTTTGTATGCATTCGAATGAGGTGTTTGATTCTAATCTGGTTCTCTATTGATGTCGATGTCTCTCCTTTAATAGCATTTAGTATACCTCATCATGTAATGGTCAGAATGATCTTATTGTATGCATTCGAATGAGGTGTTTGATTCTCACCTGGTGCTCTATAGATGTCGATGTCAGCTTATTTAATAACATTTAGACTACCTCATCATGTAATGGTCAGATTGATCTTTTTGTATGCATTCGAATGAGGTGTTTGATCTTAATCTGGTTCTCTATTGATGTCGATGTCTCTCCTTTAATAGCATTTAGTATACCTCATCATGTAATGATCAGAATGATCTTTTTGTATGCATTCGAATGAGGTGTTTGATTCTCACCTGGTGCTCTATAGATGTCGATGTCAGCTTATTTAATAACATTTAGACTACCTCATCATGTAATGGTCAGATTGATCTTTTTGTATGCATTCGAATGAGGTGTTTGATTCTAATCTGGTTCTCTATTGATGTCGATGTCTCTCCTTTAATAGCATTTAGTATACCTCATCATGTAATGGTCAGAATGATCTTTTTGTATGCATTCGAATGAGGTGTTTGATTCTCACCTGGTGCTCTATAGATGTCGATGTCAGCTTATTTAATAACATTTAGACTACCTCATCATGTAATAGTCAGCCTGAAGTTATTGTATGCATTCAGATAAGGGGTTGATTCTCACCTGGTGCTCTATTGATGTTGATATCAGCTCATTTAGACTACCTCATCATTTAATGGTCAGAATGATCTTTTTGTATGCATTCGGATGAGGATTTGATTCTCACCTGGTGCTCTATAGATGTTCATGTCAGCTTCTTTAATAACATTTAGACGACCTCATCATGTAATGGTCAGAATGATCTTTTTGTATGCATTCGAATGTGTCGTTTAATTCTCACCTGGTGTTCTATAGATGTCGATGTCAGCTTATTTAATAACATTTAGACTACCTGATCATGTAAGGGTCAGAATGATCTTTTTGTATGCATTCGGATGAGGATTTGATTCTCACCTGGTGCTCTATAGATGTCGATGTCATCTTCTTTAATAACATTTAGACTACCTCATCATGTAATGGTCAGATTGATCTTTTTGTATGCATTCGAATGAGGTGTTTGATTCTCACCTGGTTCTCTATTGATGTCGATGTCTCTCCTTTAATAGCATTTAGTATACCTCATCATGTAATGGTCAGAATGATCTTTTTGTATGCATTCGAATGAGGTGTTTGATTCTCACCTGGTGCTCTATAGATGTCGATGTCAGCTTATTTAATAACATTTAGACTACCTCATCATGTAATGGTCAGATTGATCTTTTTGTATGCATTCGAATGAGGTGTTTGATTCTCACCTGGTGCTCTATAGATGTTGATGTCAGCTTATTTAATAGCATTTAGACTACCTCATCATGTAATGGTCAGATTGATCTTTTTGTATGCATTCGAATGAGGTGTTTGATTCTAATCTGGTTCTCTATTGATGTCAATGTCTCTCCTTTAATAGCATTTAGTATACCTCATCATGTAATGGTCAGAATGATCTTTTTGTATGCATTCGAATGAGGTGTTTGATTCTCACCTGGTGCTCTATAGATGTCGCTGTCAGCTTATTTAATAACATTTAGACTACCTCATCATGTAATGGTCAGAATGATCTTTTTGTATGCATTCGAATGAGGTGTTTGATTCTAATCTGGTTCTCTATTGATGTCGATGTCAGCTTCTTTAATAACATTTAGTATACCTCATCATGTAATGGTCAGAATGATCTTTTTGTATGCATTCGGATGAGGATTTGATTCTCACCTGGTGCTCTATAGATGTCGATGTCAGCTTATTTAATAACATGTAGACTACCTCATCATGTAATGGTCAGATTGATCTTTTTGTATGCATTCGAATGAGGTGTTTGATTCTAATCTGGTTCTCTATTGATGTCGATGTCTCTCCTTTAATAGCATTTAGTATACCTCATCATGTAATGGTCAGAATGATCTTATTGTATGCATTCGAATGAGGTGTTTGATTCTCACCTGGTGCTCTATAGATGTCGATGTCAGCTTATTTAATAACATTTAGACTACCTCATCATGTAATGGTCAGATTGATCTTTTTGTATGCATTCGAATGAGGTGTTTGATCTTAATCTGGTTCTCTATTGATGTCGATGTCTCTCCTTTAATAGCATTTAGTATACCTCATCATGTAATGATCAGAATGATCTTTTTGTATGCATTCGAATGAGGTGTTTGATTCTCACCTGGTGCTCTATAGATGTCGATGTCAGCTTATTTAATAACATTTAGACTACCTCATCATGTAATGGTCAGATTGATCTTTTTGTATGCATTCGAATGAGGTGTTTGATTCTAATCTGGTTCTCTATTGATGTCGATGTCTCTCCTTTAATAGCATTTAGTATACCTCATCATGTAATGGTCAGAATGATCTTTTTGTATGCATTCGAATGAGGTGTTTGATTCTCACCTGGTGCTCTATAGATGTCGATGTCAGCTTATTTAATAACATTTAGACTACCTCATCATGTAATAGTCAGCCTGAAGTTATTGTATGCATTCAGATAAGGGGTTGATTCTCACCTGGTGCTCTATTGATGTTGATATCAGCTCATTTAGACTACCTCATCATTTAATGGTCAGAATGATCTTTTTGTATGCATTCGGATGAGGATTTGATTCTCACCTGGTGCTCTATAGATGTTCATGTCAGCTTCTTTAATAACATTTAGACGACCTCATCATGTAATGGTCAGAATGATCTTTTTGTATGCATTCGAATGTGTCGTTTAATTCTCACCTGGTGTTCTATAGATGTCG
This sequence comes from Acanthosepion esculentum, assembly GCA_964036315.1. NCBI lineage: Eukaryota > Metazoa > Mollusca > Cephalopoda > Sepiida > Sepiidae > Acanthosepion > Acanthosepion esculentum. The sequence continues at coordinate 70,984,127 of OZ038516.1, forward strand.
ATGTCAGCTTATTTAATAACATTTAGACTACCTGATCATGTAAGGGTCAGAATGATCTTTTTGTATGCATTCGGATGAGGATTTGATTCTCACCTGGTGCTCTATAGATGTCGATGTCATCTTCTTTAATAACATTTAGACTACCTCATCATGTAATGGTCAGATTGATCTTTTTGTATGCATTCGAATGAGGTGTTTGATTCTCACCTGGTTCTCTATTGATGTCGATGTCTCTCCTTTAATAGCATTTAGTATACCTCATCATGTAATGGTCAGAATGATCTTTTTGTATGCATTCGAATGAGGTGTTTGATTCTCACCTGGTGCTCTATAGATGTCGATGTCAGCTTATTTAATAACATTTAGACTACCTCATCATGTAATGGTCAGATTGATCTTTTTGTATGCATTCGAATGAGGTGTTTGATTCTCACCTGGTGCTCTATAGATGTTGATGTCAGCTTATTTAATAGCATTTAGACTACCTCATCATGTAATGGTCAGATTGATCTTTTTGTATGCATTCGAATGAGGTGTTTGATTCTAATCTGGTTCTCTATTGATGTCAATGTCTCTCCTTTAATAGCATTTAGTATACCTCATCATGTAATGGTCAGAATGATCTTTTTGTATGCATTCGAATGAGGTGTTTGATTCTCACCTGGTGCTCTATAGATGTCGCTGTCAGCTTATTTAATAACATTTAGACTACCTCATCATGTAATGGTCAGAATGATCTTTTTGTATGCATTCGAATGAGGTGTTTGATTCTAATCTGGTTCTCTATTGATGTCGATGTCAGCTTCTTTAATAACATTTAGTATACCTCATCATGTAATGGTCAGAATGATCTTTTTGTATGCATTCGGATGAGGATTTGATTCTCACCTGGTGCTCTATAGATGTCGATGTCAGCTTATTTAATAACATGTAGACTACCTCATCATGTAATGGTCAGATTGATCTTTTTGTATGCATTCGAATGAGGTGTTTGATTCTAATCTGGTTCTCTATTGATGTCGATGTCTCTCCTTTAATAGCATTTAGTATACCTCATCATGTAATGGTCAGAATGATCTTATTGTATGCATTCGAATGAGGTGTTTGATTCTCACCTGGTGCTCTATAGATGTCGATGTCAGCTTATTTAATAACATTTAGACTACCTCATCATGTAATGGTCAGATTGATCTTTTTGTATGCATTCGAATGAGGTGTTTGATCTTAATCTGGTTCTCTATTGATGTCGATGTCTCTCCTTTAATAGCATTTAGTATACCTCATCATGTAATGATCAGAATGATCTTTTTGTATGCATTCGAATGAGGTGTTTGATTCTCACCTGGTGCTCTATAGATGTCGATGTCAGCTTATTTAATAACATTTAGACTACCTCATCATGTAATGGTCAGATTGATCTTTTTGTATGCATTCGAATGAGGTGTTTGATTCTAATCTGGTTCTCTATTGATGTCGATGTCTCTCCTTTAATAGCATTTAGTATACCTCATCATGTAATGGTCAGAATGATCTTTTTGTATGCATTCGGATGAGGATTTGATTCTCACCTGGTGCTCTATAGATGTCGATGTCAGCTTATTTAATAACATTTAGACTACCTCATCATGTAATGGTCAGATTGATCTTTTTGTATGCATTCGAATGAGGTGTTTGATTCTCACCTGGTGCTCTATTGATGTCCATGTCATCTTCTTTAATAACATTTAGACTACCTCATCATGTAATGGTCAGATTGATCTTTTTGTATGCATTCGAATGAGGTGTTTGATACTAATCTGGTGCTCTATTGATGTCGATGTCTCTCCTTTAATAACATTTAGACTGCCTCATCATGTAATGGTCAGATTGATCTTTTTGTATGCATTCGGATGAGTCGTTTGATTCTCATCTGGTGCTATATAGTTGTCGATGTCAGCTTCTTTAATAACATTTAGACTACCTCATCATGTAATGGTCAGAATGATCTTTTTGTATGCATTCGAATGAGTCGTTTGATTCTCACCTGGTGCTCTATCGATGTAGATGTCAGCTTATTTAATAACATTTAGACTACCTCATCCTGTAATGGTCAGAATGATCTTTTTGTATGCATTCGAATGAGGTGTTTGATTCTCACCTGTTGCTCTATTGATGTTGATATCAGCTCATTTAGACTACCTCATCATTTAATGGTCAGAATGATCTTTTTGTATGCATTCGGATGAGGATTTGATTCTCACCTGGTGCTCTATACATGTTCATGTCAGCTGCTTTAATAACATTTAGACTACCTCATCATGTAATGGTCAGATTGATCTTTTTGTATGCATTCGAATGAGGTGTTTGATTCTCACCTGGTGCTCTATTGATGTTGATATCAGCTCATTTAGACTACCTCATCATTTAATGGTCAGAATGATCTTTTTGTATGCATTCGGATGAGGATTTGATTCTCACCTGGTGCTCTATAGATGTCGATGTCAGCTTATTTAATAACATTTAGACTACCTCATCATGTAATGGTCAGAATGATCTTTTTTTATGAATTTAATTTCGGGTTTTATTCTCACCTGGTGCTCTATTGATGTTGATATCAGCTCATTTAGACTACCTCATCCTGTAATGGTCAGATTGATCTTTTTGTATGCGTTCGAATGAGGTGTTTGATTCTCACCTGCTGCTCTATTGATGTTCATGTCAGCTTCTTTAATAACATTTAGACTACCTCATCATGTAATCGTCAGATTGATCTTTTTGTATGCATTCGAATGAGGTGTTTGATTCTCAACTGGTGCTCTATTGATGTTGATATCAGCTCATTTAGACTACCTCATCATTTAATGGTCAGAATGATGGTTTTGTGTGCATTCGGATGAGGATTTGATTCTCACCTGGTGCTCTATAGATGTCGATGTCATCTTCTTTAATAACATTTAGACTACCTCATCATGTAATGGTCAGAATGATCTTTTTGTATGCATTCGAATGAGGTGTTTGATTCTCACCTGTTGCTCTATTGATGTTGATATCAGCTCATTTAGACTACCTCATCATTTAATGGTCAGAATGATCTTTTTGTATGCATTCGAATGAATCGTTTGATTCTCACCTGGTGCTCTATAGATGTAGATGTCAGCTTATTTAATAACATTTAGACTACCTGATCATGTAAGGGTCAGAATGATCTTTTTTTATGAATTTAATTTCGGGTTTGATTCTCACCTGGTGCTCTATAGATGTTGATGTCAGCTTATTTAATAACATTTAGACTACCTCATCCTGTAATGGTCAGATTGATCTTTTTGTATGCATTCGAATGAGGTGTTTGATTCTCACCTGGTGCTCTATTGATGTTGATATCAGCTCATTTAGACTACCTCATCATTTAATGGTCAGAATGTTCTTTTTGTATGCATTCGGATGAGGATTTGATTCTCACCTGGTGCTCTATAGATGTCGATGTCATCTCCTTTAATAACATTTAGACTACCTCATCATGTAATGGTCAGAATGATCTTTTTGTATGCATTCGAATGAGGTGTTTGATTCTCACCTGGTGCTCTATTGATGTTGATATCAGCTCATTTAGACTACCTCATCCTGTAATGGTCAGATTGATCTTTTTGTATGCATTCGAATGAGGTGTTTGATTCTCACCTGGTGCTCTATTGATGTTGATATCAGCTCATTTAGACTACCTCATCATTTAATGGTCAGAATGATCTTTTTGTATGCATTCGGATGAGGATTTGATTCTCACCTGGTGCTCTATATATGTCGATGTCATCTCCATTAATAACATTTAGACTACCTCATCATGTAATGGTCAGAATGATCTTTTTGTATGCATTCGAATGAGGTGTTTGATTCTCACCTGGTGCTCTATTGATGTTGATATCAGCTCATTTAGACTACCTCATCATTTAATGGTCAGAATGATCTTTTTGTATGCATTCGGATGAGGATTTGATTCTCACCTGGTGCTCTATAGATGTCGATGTCATCTCCTTTAATAACATTTAGACTACCTCATCATGTAATGGTCAGAATGATCTTTTTGTATGCATTCGAATGAGGTGTTTGATTCTCACCTGGTGCTCTATTGATGTTGATATCAGCTCATTTAGACTACCTCATCCTGTAATGGTCAGATTGATCTTTTTGTATGCATTCGAATGAGGTGTTTGATTCTCACCTGGTGCTCTATTGATGTGGATATCAGCTCATTTAGACTACCTCATCCTGTAATGGTCAGATGGATCTTTTTGTATGCATTCGAATGAGGTGTTTGATTCTCACCTGGTGCTCTATTGATGTTGATATCTGCTCATTTAGACTACCTCATCCTGTAATGGTCAGATTGATCTTTTTGTATGCATTCGAATGAGGTGTTTGATTCTCACCTGGTGCTCTATTGATGTTGATATCAGCTCATTTAGACTACCTCATCCTGTAATGGTCAGATTGATCTTTTTGTATGCATTCGAATGAGGTGTTTGATTCTCACCTGGTGCTCTATTGATGTTGATATCAGCTCATTTAGACTACCTCATCCTGTAATGGTCAGATTGATCTTTTTGTATGCATTCGAATGAGGTGTTTGATTCTCACCTGGTGCTCTATTGATGTTGATATCAGCTCATTTAGACTACCTCATCATTTAATGGTCAGAATGATCTTTTTTATGCATTCGGATGAGGATTTGATTCTCACCTGGTGCTCTATAGATGTCGATGTCATCTCCTTTAATAACATTTAGACTACCTCATCATGTAATGGTCAGAATGATCTTTTTGTATGCATTCGAATGAGGTGTTTGATTCTCACCTGGTGGTCTATTGATGTTGATATCAGCTCATTTAGACTACCTCATCCTGTAATGGTCAGATTGATCTTTTTGTATGCATTCGAATGAGGTGTTTGATTCTCTCCTGGTGCTCTATTGATGTTGATATCAGCTCATTTAGACTACCTCATCATTTAATGGTCAGAATGATCTTTTTGTATGCATTCGGATGAGGATTTGATTCTTACCTGGTGCTCTATAGATGTCGATGTCATCTCTTTTAATAACATTTAGACTACCTCATCATGTAATGGTCAGAATGATCTTTTTGTATGCATTCGAATGAGGTGTTTGATTCTCACCTGGTGCTCTATTGATGTTGATATCAGCTCATTTAGACTACCTCATCCTGTAATGGTCAGATTGATCTTTTTGTATGCATTCGAATGAGGTGTTTGATTCTCACCTGGTGCTCTATTGATGTTGATATCAGCTCATTTAGACTACCTCATCATTTAATGGTCAGAATGATCTTTTTGTATGCATTCGGATGAGCATTTGATTCTCACCTGGTGCTCTATAGATGTCGATGTCATCTCCTTTAATAACATTTAGACTACCTCATCATGTAATGGTCAGATTGATCTTTTTGTATGCATTCGAATGAGGTGTTTGATTCTCACCTGGTGCTCTATTGATGTTGATATCAGCTCATTTAGACTACCTCATCATTTAATGGTCAGAATGATCTTTTTGTATGCATTCGGATGAGGATTTGATTCTCACCTGGTGCTCTATAGATGTCGATGTCAGCTTATTTAATAACATTTAGACTACCTCATCATGTAATGGTCAGAATGATCTTTTCGTATGCATTCGAATGAGGTGTTTGATTCTCACCTGGTGCTCTATAGATGTCGATGCCAGCTTATTTAATAACATTTAGACTACCTCATCCTGTAATGGTCAGATTGATCTTTTTGTATGCATTCGGATGAGTCGTTTGATTCTCACCTGGTGCTCTGTAGATGTAGATGTCAGCTTCTTTAATAACATTTAGACTACCTGATCATGTAAGGGTCAGAATGATCTTTTTTTATGAATTTAATTTCGGGTTTGATTCTCACCTCGTGCTCTATAGATGTTGATGTCAGCTTATTTAATAACATTTAGACTACCTCATCCTGTAATGGTCAGATTGATCTTTTTGTATGCATTCGAATGAGGTGTTTGATTCTCACCTGGTGCTCTATTGATGTTGATATCAGCTCATTTAGACTACCTCATCATTTAATGGTGAGAATGATCTTTTTGTATGCATTCGGATGAGGATTTGATTCTCACCTGGTGCTCTATAGATGTCGATGTCATCTCCTTTAATAACATTTAGACTACCTCATCCTGTAATGGTCAGAATGATCTTTTTGTATGCATTCGAATGAGGTGTTTGATTCTCACCTGGTGCTCTATTGATGTTGATATCAGCTCATTTAGACTACCTCATCCTGTAATGGTCAGATATATCTTTTTGTATGCATTCGAATGAGGTGTTTGATTCTCACCTGTTGCTCTATTGATGTTGATATCAGCTCATTTAGACTACCTCATCATGTAATGGTCAGAATGATCTTTTTGTATGCATTCAGATAAGGGTTTGATTCTCATCTGGTGATATTGTTAATTAAAAACTCTATTTTATATTAAGCTTTTTTATTTACGATTAGTAAATATAATTTTTTACTTTTTCATCATGCTATGCTAATTTCTTAGTGAGTCAGTGGAGGTATCTAGTCTTAAGTATTCATGGCTTTATAGGCAACGGATTAAAAAATCTTCTGTAAAGACTAATTCTGGCGAAAAAATATCTTATTTTTATTCTCATTCTACACAACTCTATTTAAACATGGCTGGAATTTCCTTGTTGAAGAAAAATTAATTTCTTATTTGTCAAATATTGGCAGTGTCAAGTGCAGAGTTTGATGGATTGTTTAAATTATGTAAAAATGAAAATAACACTTATTTTAACAGATATATTTACCAAAATTATACAAAAATATCTTGAAATACTAAAGAGTAAATTTATTCAATAAAATCGCAGTTGGCTTCGACCACAACTCCTGCAACTCTTTTGAATGGTCTCCTTGTTTAAGTTGGTGAATGCTGCCATAATCCTTGCCTTCAGTTCATCTTTGGTGTTACAAGGAGTTTTCTTGGTCTCTCAATCAACTGCACCCCACACGTAATAATCAAGGGGGTTGCAACCTGGGGAGTTAGGTGGCCAGGTGTAAGGGGTGACGTGGTCAGAGAAATTGTCTGACAGCCATGACTGGGTCCTCCTGCTTGTGTGATATGGTGCAGAGTCCTGTTGGCGTCTTCCAGCACCCACCCTCTTGACCCAGGGCGGGCTCTACCTCCTCAGGCACTTGATGTAGTCCTATATGTTGAGTGTCTGGGTCCTTCACCGACAAATTTGGCAGTTCTTTTCTTATCAGAATGATTAGAGTAAGTCTGCTGAGCTGCCATACTTTCGTAATCACCATTAGACTCATCCAACTCTTTCCAAACCCATTTGTGCTTCCAGCATGAATGCCAAGCAATACAGCAGCAGTTTCCGAATTTCTGTCAGAGTGACTTGCATCACGCTGCTCCTTTGTGCTGCCCAACTGAAACTGACACTCATGTGCAAAATTAAAAATAGAAGATGGTCACGATTTACCCATTGCACGTGTGTGTGTGTATATATATATATATATATATAATGTGTGTGTGTGTGCAGGTATGCAGAAAAATAGGAAAGAGCACGTTAGGTAAATAATCTGGAGTTCCTTACTATTTTTGCTTTTATTTTTAAAAAGACAGTGCTCCATACAGAAGTAGAGCTTATATTATAATATTTTTTTTTAAAAATATGATTCCTTCCCTACATAAGAGTTCTCATGTTTCAAAAGCAAGACCCTTTTAGACCAACTAGACGGCGACCGCTACTATCAGGCTTGAAATAGGGACCCCAACATAACCTGACATAAACTTTCCGAAGGGGACTGGTCTGTAGATAAAAATTAATTCTTAACTCTTCGACCACCTAACCAATATGGCCGACCCCAGCCGTTTCCATAGTAACTAATGTTGCAAGAGACCATACTTATAAACATGCACAAACCACAAGATAGCTTATTCCCAAATTCTTGCTTGACGAGGAAGCGAGACCAGACACCTTAATTCAACTTAATTTCAAAAATTATATTGAGGTTCTCGGCTCTCGATTTTGAAACACGAGAACTCTTATGTAGCAAAGGAATCATATTTTTAAAAAAAATATATTATAATATATATATATATATATATATATATATAAACTGTCACAACATAAAATAAATAAAAAAGGAAATGGTTAAAAAAAGACCCGACTTGTTGCTAAAGAATATGGCCAAACTTTCTACACCATTAGTCGGGTAGGTTCTCTTGTAGAGGGTCAAATAAGGAGCAATAACCACTCTGGTGACGAACACCAGAATAAGATTTAATTTCACATTAGCATAGAAAATATGTCTGAATGTAAAGATGTGTGTGGGTGTATGCGATATAAAAATCAAAAGAAACACTTAGCTTTTTGTCCATTATCTGAAATAAAATGCATTTATTCTTTTTTTTCTTGCTTTTTGTATTTACATGTACATAGGTATATTAAATAATTTGCCAAAAAAAAAAAACAGGATAGTATGATAAAAAAGACCCCAAACTTAATAAAAACAAAATTTTATTGTCAAAATGTTTGTTATTATTAAGAGGAAAGAGCAAAGTATTTTTCAATTATTTTTTTTAATTCTTTCTTTTTTATCAATCATGCTGTTCAAAAAAATTTTTTTTTTTTTTTTTACATCAGCAGTAACATAATACCATCAGTTTTTTAGTACCAGTTAAAAAATATTAATTTAGAAATTCTTGTTGGATTTTTGTGGAACTTTCAGAACTTATTAACTAATGAATGAAATTAATTTATAAATTTTTGTTTTTTAGAAAGTCATGATAAAAATACTTTTTTTTTTTTTTTTTTTTTTTTTTTACATCTGTTACCCCCCCCCCCTTCTTAATTTTGTGAAAACTCGAAAATTTGACTTCTGTGTAGTTTTTTGATATTAGTTAAAAGCAGACGACTTTCAGAAATATAAATCATCAATTTTAGTAAATTTCGACCCAAAATTCAGATCTGAATTCTAAAATACAAAGCTCTATAAAACTAAGACATTAATTAAAAAAGCTTTTAATGGCTTTTATGAATAATATACAGTCAACGACAAAATTATTCGTACACCCATATTTGAATATTTTTACCCATTTCTCAGAATCTAATGCCAGTATGATGCCAAGTGTTTTTATATGTTAATAAGTACAAGAAAAGGAATCTAAAACTCAATTTTCCAAACAATAGGATAAATGCAACAACTTTGTCAGGCAAATTATGCAAAATAGGAAAAAAGAAAATTATCCGTACAGTAGAAAATATCATTTTAAATTGATTGATTCATGTAAGTATAAGTAATTTACATATTTTATTGGTGAAGCCTTCTACACTATTTATTCAGTAGAATATTTGTGATAGATTCCAGCAAAGAACATCACGTGTTGCATAGTGTGTCATCATTGTTATTCTTACGTTAACAACACGATGGGGAAGACAGAGAATTATTAACTTCCACAAATTGGGAGATAGTTAAAGCGCTATTTCAAACCGGTTATCTCTCCCTAGATCTTTGGTACAGTCTGTTATAAAGAAGTTTAAACAGTTTGGCACGATAGCGAATTTGCCTGGATGTGGAAGAAAATCCAAATTGTCACCAAGAACTGCACGAAAAAGTTGTTTTGAAAGATATCGCCAAATGTTTGTTTATGATGAATGTCAGCACAAAAGTACTTGCACTATACAACATTGTTTAAATAGAAACAGGTTGTATGTAAACCGACCACGACAAATTCCTCTTCACAAACCGTGTCACATTGTTGCTCGGTTTAATTTTGCCAAAACATTCTTGGACAAAGAAAATTGCTTTTGGGAACAAGTACTATGGAGTGATGAAACAAAAATTGAACTTTTTGGAAATAATGATGTACAGAAGATTTGGCGCAAGAAAGGTGAGGCTTTCCTCCCAAAGAACACAGTGGCAACATTAAAACAGGGAGGCACCTTGATGATGTTTTGGTGTTTTAGCTCACGGGGGACTGGATAATTAATTGTAATAAGAGGAAGAATGAAATCTTCAGACAAAATTAAAACTCTGCATGAAAATCTACAACTATCAGCGCAGAATCTTCACCTCGGTCAGCGATTTACTTTCCAGCAAAATAATGATCCCAAACATGTTTAAATCAGTGGCTTTAGAAAAAGGAGGAGGTTACAGTTCTGTCATGATCTTCAATGAGTCCTGACTTGAATCCTATTGAAAATCTATGGCAAGAATTGAAAATTCAAATAAATTGTTGGTCACCAAAAAACCTTCAAGAATTAAAACATTGAGGAGTGGAAGAAAATCCCATAAAAGATTTGTTCAAATTTCATCAAAAACTTTTAGAAAAACTATTAATATTGTGAAAATTGTTCAATTTTTTTCTATTTTTCATACTGTACAAATCATTTTGTCTTTTCCTATTTTGGATAATTCACCTGTCAAATTTACTTAACCTATAGTTCTAAGAATTGAGTTTTACATTCCTTTCTTTGTGCTTATTAAAATATAAAAAAATCTGACAGCATACCGGCATTAGATTCTGAGCAATGGATAAAAATATTCAAAATTGAATGATTTACAAATAATTTGTTGTTGACTGTATATTAAGGACACTATTGTCTGAAGCCAAAATATGATGAAAATGAATTTTTACAAAAATTCTGATGAAAAATGAATTTTTACAAAAATTGTTTTTTTTTTTTCCAATTTTAAACAAAATGTGATAAAGTTATTAACTATTTTAAAATTAAGTTAGTTTGAATCTGTCTTTCTGGAAATGGTGTAATTAAAAAAGATCTATTTTTACAGATCATAAATTTGAAAGCTTATTACAATCTACAGCATGGTAGTATTTTTAAAATTATTTTTAATATGCAGAAACTGTATAAAGAACGATGTACAGTTCAGAAATAATAGGTCACGTGTTTTAAGAGAAAGGCCTTTGCTTTCCTTCTGGCTGGTACGTATCAAATTCTTTGATTAATGATCGCCGCATTTTCAAAATGTTTAATTTTCTTTTTTACAACCTATTTCACTAAATATTCTAATTTCATTTTTTAAATATAATTTGTTTTTCAGTGAGAGACATACTGAAATTAATAATTATTTTCTTTTCCAGATTCAATTTTAGGGATGGAAATAGTGCAGGCTTTGGACATATCTTCGTAAAAAAAAAAATCAATATTAGACTTTTGAAAGTATTTAATTTTTTTAAATTATTTTATAGTTAAACAAGCTAGTTCACTTAAAATTAAAAAATACTGTCACTTCTGTCCTTTCGTCCGATAAATTGCTCTGTTGTTAGTTGTCAATACATTGATGTAAACATCAATGCACACCTCTAAAACCAATCACCACGGTTAGACATGCTTCTCTCGTTTTCAACAAAATTTTTCCTGCTAAAAAATTAAGTAATGTTTCTTTCCAATTACATTAAGCATACTTTAAATTTTCTAATTTTTCTAAAATGACTTTTGAAGTCTTATTTAATTTTACAAGATTTTTAAATGGAGAATTTCACTTTTGTTTACAAAATTGTCAAAAATAGCTGACATGATCGATTTTATGGCAATTTTGCTGACTAAAAAAAAAAAATTTTAAGTATAATTTTAGACATGCTTGGAAGGATTAAAAAATTAAAAAGAATACTTTGGTCTTTACTCTTAATAACAAAAATTTATATGATAAAAAAATTGTTTATCAAGTTTGGGGCTTTTTTTTCCTCAGTGTATGCTCTTTTTTTTAGCAAAGTAATGAAACTCCCTACACATGCAGGAATATCTTTCAAATTCTCTTTATGTTGCAAGTTTTGACTTGAAGTCATGGTCATTCCCTTTTCATGTCTTCAGCAATATAGAATTTCTCTTTCTGTTAGGAAGATTCAGTACCATGTTGATCAGTGCTTTCTACAATTCAATAATTGGGTGAATCACACATGTTTTTGTCTTCATTGATTAACACGTTGAGTAATTCACCATTGCATTTGGCCTAGGATTATTTGGTCTTTAACAAATATATGTCCACATGTGACATAGTGTGTGTGTGAGTTAAGACTAGGCTTCAGTCTCTTCATTATGCAACTACTTTTTGTTAGCAATACCAAAAGAAAGGCGGTTGATCACTGAAGCTCCATAATCCAACTGATTCTTTAGATATGTTTCCTGAGCAACATTTCTTATTGAATCATGTGATTGCAAATGTGTGCTTTTAGATCTCACCCACTTTTGTTTCAAATATGCCAACTCATCTCCAGGTGGTGGAAGTTGACTTTGGACATTAACACTTCCAATGTGTCTTTTTATATGCCTTGTCAGGCCTGACCTGGACTTGCACACTCTAGTGCAGGTCGGGCATTCAAAGCATGCCATTATGAAATTGTCATATGCAATAGACTGAGGTGTTGGTGTGATTTCTGGGGACTGAGTAAACTGGCCCTGGACAAACATATCCGACTGCTTTGGGCACATGGCCAGGTTGGGACCTCATGGCAATTCAGGGATCCCTTCCGAACTACTCTCTTCAGTTCTGCATATTTTTGTGATGCCTCATGGAAGATCTTGATGCCATCAGCAATACCAACTCTCTGGTCTCCAGCTCAAGTCTCCCAGTTATCCAGACCAATATTGCACTCGGGACTCTTTAAGGCAATCTTTATAACAAACTTTTGCCTTGTGCTGTGGTCTTTTTCTCCATTTCCAATTCTCCAAACATTAACTGTTTTGGCATTCTGTCATCTGCCATACGAACAACATGGCCTGTCCATCGCAATCTGTATTTGTGTATAATTGCTTCCACAGAGAGTGAATTGGCTCTTTGTAGAAGAACAGTATCAGGGGTGTAAGACATCCAGTGGATTTCAAGCACAGACTGAAGGCATCCTTGATAAAAACGTTCCAGTATCTTCCGATGTCTGTGATAGACTACCCATGTCTCACATGAATACAGCAGAGATGACATAATGCAGGCATTATATATTTTAATTTTGGTCTGTTTTTTTTATGCCCTTCTGACTCCAGACACGGAACTTGAGTGCTGCAAATGCATCGGAGACCTTCTTAATCTGTAATGCTATCTTATCATCAAGGGAGCAGTGGCAGTTGAGGGTGCTACCAACGTATACAAATTTGTCTACTACCCCCAAGTCAACTACCATCAACATAAATTGATGGCTCTATATACTGAATTCCTTGGGCAGGTTGATATATCACCCTTGACAAGACAGAGAGTATATATATATAGATACATACGTATATATATATATAGATATATATATATATAGATACATACGTATATATATATATATATATATATATATATACGTATATATATATATATATATATACATACGTATATATATATATATACACGTATATATATATATATATATATATATACATACGTATATATATATATATATACGTGTATATATATATATATATATATATATACATACGTATATATATATATATATATATATATATATATATATATATATATATATATATATACATACGTATATATATAGATAGATACATACGTATATATATATATAGATACATATGTATATATAAAGTTCAGTCAAGCACTTTAGAGGGAAAGCATGAATTTGTAAACAGTGACTGCTACAAAAGCTCTTATGTGACTCAAGCACTCTGAGTCACTGGCGTGTTTATTCAACAATAAATGCATAAAAATTCACCTTCATCTCTGCTGGGAGCTGATAGCTTAGGGGAAAAATCTCCAACTGATGCCAAATCAGTTGGGTTTCAATCCTGACTTGAGGTAATCGGATGTCTAGCCACACTGATGAGCTGTGATACAGCAAAACAATCTATCTGTGTATTACAATATATATATATATATATATATATATATATATATATATATATATATATATATATATATATATATAAAGAGCAATCTCGGTTCCCTGAATGGAAAATCTGAGATGAAAATGCCTCGGTTATTGAACAAAATTTTGGTCCCTAAACAGAGTTAACCCAAACTGAATCATTTCTGAGTCAACTGCTGTGTTGTATACATTCGTGTGTTGTGCTTTTCTTTCCTTTTTTCCAATTTAATTGTACTGTGCCTTTTTCTTCTCTTCATTAGCCCTTTGTCATGGTTCCAAAGAAAAGCTAGCCGTGATACTTGTAAAGGAAAAATAAAAGTTGAGAAAAAAATAATTGAGGTGAAGAAAAAAATCATTGCAAACATGAAAATGGCGTTCATGTGTCAGATCTAGCTGTGCAGTATGGTATGCTAAAATCAACAATATCTACTCTTCTAAAGAATAAGGAAGTGATAAAAGCAGCCTGGTGTTGCAAAAGGAGTGACGGTTTTTAGTAAACCAACACCAAAGGTACTCAAAATAATTATTGCTTATTTTTATAAATGAGAAACGCAGGTGATGAAATCAGTGAAGCATTTATTTGTGTTAGAAATTTATAGTGATCTAATAAAGAAAACCCCTGGCCTGAGTGCTGAAAGGTGTACTTTTGAATTAGAGGCTGTGGTTCGTGAAATTTAAGAAGTGAAATGAACTACACAGTGTAATTAGGCCTGGAGAGGCAACGAGTTCAAACAAGGAAGAGGCTGAGGAATTTGTAATTGACGAAGGAGAATATCTCCCCCAACAGGTGTTCAACAGGGATAAAAAAAAAGGATTATTTTGAAAATGAATGCCAAATAGGATGTATATTACTAAGGAGAAAAATGTTGCCATGGCAGAAGCCGATGAAAGATAGACACACTATTTTGCTATGTGGCAACACAAGTGGCGATTACAAGGTCAAGCCATTGCTTGTTTACCATTCTGATAATCCAAGGGTTTTCAAAAGAGACAATGTTATGAAGAGTAAATTGCCTGTTATGTGGCGAGCTAATACAAAGGCTTGGATAACCAAATAATTTTTTATTGAGTCGATTCATAGAAGTTTTTGCCGCAAGTGTTAAAATATTATCTGCAAGAAAATGCCTTCTCATGTTAGACAATGCTTCTGCTAACTCTACAAGTTTGAATGATGACTTAGTCAAAGAGCTTGATTTTATTCCAGTCAAATAGCTACCACCGAACAATCTCGTCTAATACAACCAATGGACCAAAACAGGTCATGGAAAACTTTAAGAACCTTTACACAAAAGTCCTGTTTTGAAAATGTCACTAACGATACTCGGTAAACTCAGAGAATTTCGGAAAAATCATTTTAATATCCCGAATTGCGTTAATCTTATTTATAATGCATAGAACCAAGTGAATTACAGAATCATGAATTCAGCATGGAGGAAACTTTGGCCAGACTGTACTGGAATGAGACTTTGAGGGTGTTTGAGAGAGCTACAAGTACTGCTGTTGTTGAGGAAATTGCTATTATTGATGATATTGTCGCTGTGGGAAAAACTCTGGGCTTGGATGTCGACAGTGAAGATATTGAAAAGCTGGTGGAAGATCATTGTACTGAGCTTACCACCAAAGAGCTTGTACATCTTCAAAATGAAGAGCCAAAGTCTTTGCCTGAGGAAATGTCTTCTGAGGAGGAAGCAAAGAAAGGGGGTTCTCCCAAGTTCTTTTATTAAAGAAATTTTGTGCTAAATGGGGTGGTGTACAAGGTTTTGTGGAAAAAATCTCACCCTGATACAGTTTTAGCAAATAGAGCAGTAAATCTTTTCAATGACAATGTAATGTCTTATTTTAGAAAAAATTTGACAACACAGGCAAAAACAATTAGCATTGGACAGGTTTTTACTGAAAGAAAAAATGAAAAGAAACATCAGAGTCAGAGAAGGGAAGAAACCGCTGAAAGGCAGTTACCAGAAGTTTTTATGGAAGGAGTAGAAATAATGCCTCTCCTTCCTTCCCTCTCTCCACTCATGCCATCACATCGCAACCGAAAAGGTACGGACATAATACAATGTCGTTATGTTAAATTTACTTCTATTACGTTTTTCTTTCTATTGACACTTTTGTATCTTCTTTACTGTTTGAATAAACATTTTTATATTAAAATATAAAGTGTAAGCATGTAAATAAATAAATATTTCCTCTGGTGCTTGGAAACGAATTAATATAAAAAAGATTAATTGTAATAGGAGGGGAAAAAATGATTCAGTTCTAAAACAATATCAGTTTTAAAACAAATTACGGTCGAGAACTGAGGTTGCTCTATATTAATGCATATATATATATATATATATATATATATATATATGCATATGTGGGCTGACGATTGCATCTAGCATGAAACAGATTGTCGCCTCTAAGTGTTGACTTCTATGTTCACTTTTATATTTATATATATATATATAAAAAAATATAGTTTTAAGGTGTGCTATATTTATGGGATAAAGTGCTCAATATCAGAGATAGAGCGTGTGTAAATATAAAAGTGAACATAGAAGTCAACACTTAGAGGCGACAGTCTGTTTCATGCTAGATGCAATCGTCAGGCCACGAGTGCTGTTATTTTTCTCTGCTATTTATATATACGGGTCAGTGGTGCATTGTGGGTAGTCTATTTTGGCGGTTACTTTTACCGGAAGTCGCTGATTTGTTTGTTTATGTCAAATTATTTTGCTTGTTTTTTAAATTTTTTTATCTTATATATTTATTTTGATCAGTGTTTTTTATTAACGTAGTAAAAATTTGTTTATATAGCTTATTGTTGGTAGTCTATTATGGCGGTCATTTACCGGAAGTCGTTTATTTGCTTATTTATTTGGGTCAAATTGTTTTGCTTGTTTTTATTTATTTTCATTTTTATTTTTCATCTTATATATTTGTTTATTTATTATTGATTAAAGCTATTTCTTGAATGTTGTGGTTTGTTCTGACTATTATTTTGGTGGGAACAGTTTTTAATTTATTTATTTGGATTGATTATCTTTATTTGTTTTTTCTAAACGGCTAGTTTATCGGTATCGGTTGTTAGTTTATTTATATATTTGGATGTATTTAGATCAATTTATTATACTCGTTGTTATTTATTTGTTACACTGTATATTTTCTCTTGGTTTTCGATTTTTAAGTAACGCAGTATATTATTATTTTTTTTTTTTTTATCGTTATATAACAATTATAACTATTTTCCGTCCGATTTTTTGTTTTGATTTTTATAGTTTAACTTTTTGGTCATAATAGTTTGATAATTTGTTTATAATTTACTTTATTGATTTTTTTTCCTTATTTTATTATTCTATTTCGCCTATTCTAACAGGTGTGGTTTTGTCATTTGTTTGGATTAATTTACTTATTTTATTGTCATTTTGTTTGTTTATATATTTATTTATTTTTTGATTTTATGTTACGTAGTAAAAATTTGTTTTCATGTCTGCATATTGAAATTAGCTCGGATCTTTTATTTAATAATTTATTTTGGTCTGGGAAGGTAATGATAGCTATTTTTTCCTCCAAGCAAAGTTTGCAAGTTTTTGATAGGTTGTTGTAGGCTGATGATTTTTTCCTTATTTTCCAAGATATTTTTGGTGTGATGTGCGTTTTGTTTTTTATTTCCCAGATATACTTAGAAAGCATTGTGCTGTTCGCATATTTACTATTTGTGAAAGATGTTTTGTGTACATAATTTCTTTGTTTCCAGGGTCCTTTGGTTACTCCTTTTTCTTCATTATCTGTTGGTTTTATCGTGGCTTGGTAGATTACGTTGTTTTGTAAACAATTACCGTTTAAGGGACATTCTGCAGTTGCACATGGGTTTAATTTGTTCGTGTGGTTTGTTAATTTTTCTGTTGTGCTTTTTTATTATTTGTGCCATGTTCTCGGTGCAACTGTAGCTGATTTTTACTGTGTTTTTGTTGAATATTTTGTGTAGGGTGCTTGATTCCAATAAGTGTTTGTGTAAAAGCTTGAAGAATATTTTTCCTATGTTTGTTTTTACGTTTTTGCTGTACGGTGGGTTGAACCATATGATATTTCTTTTCCTGTTGGCCTTTTTTGTGTTCTGTGGTGAGTATGTGAGTGTTGCTGGGAATCCGCTATCTTTTAGGGCTGTTTCATAGTCTTTCTTAGCTTTGTTAAATATAGATTCATTGGAGGAATTGTCGGAAAGTCTGCGGTTAATCGATTTTAGTATCTGTTTGATTATAGAAGCCGCCTTAAAATATAAAGTGTAAGCATGTAAATAAATAAATATTTCCTCTGGTGCTTTTACATTTACTCCTTATTACTGGTTCCCATATTCTATTCATTTCTATGCTTGGTCGGCTCAGGAGATTTTTGTGGCCTAGCATATGTGCTGATTCCTTAAGTGTACTAATTTTCCAATGGTGTTCGTTGTCTATGATCTCAGCCTGATCCCACAGAGGGCGGTGATCTCCCTTCTCTCTCCATATGTGGTCAGCCACGCCTGATTTTTCCACTTCCCCTCGTGTTACAGCTTTCTGGTGTTCTTGAAGCCTCACCTTAAGGGGGCGGCCTGTCTCCCCTTTATATTTCATTCTGCAGCTGCACGGGATAGCGTACACACAGTCTTTAGTCATGTTCTCCTCTATGGGGGGTTTTACTCAGGAGAGATATCTGCGAAGTGTCGTGAAGCTTTTGAAGGTTGTCCTGATGTTATATGGACTGCAGATCCTTTGTATTCTCTCTGATAACCCCTTCAAATAAGGCAGGCAGACTGTTTTCTGAGTGTTGTTGTCCTTCTCTTGTACCCGCCTATCTCAGTTTTTTGGGGCTGCTGCCATGTACCCAGGGTAGTTGTTACGTTGTAGAGTACTGCTTATACTGACCAATTCTTTATGTAATGTCTGTGGGTCGCCACTTACGACTTTTGCTTGGTGTTGTAAGTTCAATACCCGGTTAAGGCAGTGGAGAACTTGGAGAGGGGAATTAACAGGAGATGACTGATAACTGACATCCATTAGACATGGCACGTGGAACTAGAACAGTCTACTCCAGTGAGTGAAATAAAGGGTTCAGCTCAACCACCTGAAGAAGGCTGGAGCGTTCAACGGCCAAAACGTTGTAATAAATGTGGCGACAAAGATGAGGACAATAGTCCAAATAATGTAAATAGTGTACATAATATCTCATCTTAGAAATAGACAGATACTGGTTTTGTAGATATTAAAATTTAATCAAGTACAAAAACACAAAAAGAAAAATCACTAAACTATAATTTATGAGCAGAAGTGAAGAAATTAAAAAAATTATCTCATTTATAGAATTATATCAAAATCAAAATTTTACATCATAAAAAAAATAACATTTTTTTTTCAAATGACAAAAAATAGAATATGAACATAAATAACTTTAATTACATCAGAAATTCACCAACTTTTGGCCATGTAAAGGTATCCAGGAAATTCAGAGTTTGGTTATTTTATTTGAGATATATATATATATATATATATATATATACACACACACACACAGGATGTCCACTGAAAAACTGAAGGGTTTGAAAAAGTCATAACTTGTTCATTTTCAATCTTTTTTTCTGTTTTTTTGCAACTTATAGAGCATCCCTTGGAGATTAAAATGGTTATGTATGATGCCAAGCAATGAGTAAAACTCATTGAGTTTTTTTCTATTCCAATGAAAGATCGATTATTCAAACTCACAGAAAATACCAGAAACATTTTTATGTCACAGTATTCTCCCAGCGATAACCCAATTCGGAATCTAATTGCCCGATTTGAAAGAACTGGCAGTGGAAGTTGTACAGCAGAGTGTCTTTGAGGATCCATCAGATTCCACTCGTCGTCGCATTGCTCAACTAGGCATTTTGCCAGAACATTGCTTCAGAAGATTCTAAAACTGGATTAATTATGTTTCCAAATTGAAAAATTAAAAAATCTGTGTTTGTAAAAGTTGTTTTTGTTTACTATTATTCAGTTGCCAGCCTGAGTCTATCGATGCTGCTTGTTGAATTGATTTTAGAATTTCTCCTGCAGCAAGGGGCGGGGACTTGTCTCTGACTCATGAAACAAATGCTGCATCTCGTGCGCAAAAGAATCCTGGGTCTAAGTGAATCCTTGGTCTTCAGACAGACAATAAATGAAATGACCCAACTTTTTAAAAGGCATGGAACAACGTATTTTGATGCGATGACCTCAGAGATAGTCTTCCATCTTGGTCCCTTCTGAAAAATTCTGATCCAAACAAAAACAAAAAAAGCAACTGGACAGATGGATGTGAAAATATAAACATTTATTTTTTTTCAGATTCTGACAAATTCTAAAAATGGCGGTGGGTGGGTGGTTGAGGAGGGAATCCTGATGATAATTTGTAAAAAGTCTAAAGAAAAAAAAAAACTTTCTCTCACACTCTCGCCCCCCCCCCCCCCATATTTTAGGCGGGTCGTGACGTCTGGCTCAAAAGGAAGCACCTGAAAATAGAAGAAAGACAATGAAGTCCCTTTAACAGCATTCAAATGGATTAACGATCAACATTGTAAATGGAAAATATGAAGTAAATTTCAATCTGGGCCAAGACAGACTTGGGTAAACATTGCACATTTGGAATCCAGGCATGAACCCATCTTTTCTTAGGTAAGCAAATTGATCCAAAGTCTAGAAAGATAACTGAATTACACAGCAAATGAAAAAGACAGCAAAAAAATAATGGCAATGCACAATTTCCAGATGGTAAAGGGATGGAAGTTGTAGAGAGCCATGATCACTTACATACAAAATAGATGTGACATTTAGAAAAATGATATATCTCTGTTTCATTTGTTGTGCATCATTTCACCCCAAGCAAGGCAATGATGCCACTAAGACGCAAGGGGTTACTGGGAGTGAAAGAGAAAGAGAAGACTTTAGTGTGGAGAAAGGGCAATAAAAGAACAGGTTTCAGGAAGACAGAAGATGGCGATAATGCCACTATGACGCAAGGGGTTACTGGGATTGAAAGAGAATGAGAAGACATTAGTGAAGAGAAAGGACAATAAAAGAACAGGTTTCAGGAAGACAGAAGATGGCGATAATGCCACTAAGAGACAAGGGGTTACTGGGATTGAAAGAGAATGAGAAGAAATTAGTGAAGAGAAAGGGCAATAAAAGAACAGGTTTCAGGAAGACAGAAGATGGCGATAATGCCACTAAGACGCAAGGGGTTACTGGGATTGAAAGAGAATGAGAAGACATTAGTGAAGAGAAAGGGCAATAAAAGAACAGGTTTCAGGAAGAGAGAAGATGGCGATAATGCCACTAAGACACGAGGTTACTAGGAGTGAAAGAATGAGAAGACATTAGTGAAGAGAAAGGGCAATAAAAGAACAGGTTTCAGGAAGAGAGAAGATGGCGATAATGCCACTAAGACACAAGAGGTTACTAGGATTGAAAGAGAATGAGAAGACATTAGTGAAGAGAAAGGGCAATAAAAGAACAGGTTTCAGGAAGACAGAAGATGGCGATAATGCCACTAAGACGCAAGGGGTTACTGGGATTGAAAGAGAATGAGACGACATTAGTGAAGAGAAAGGACAATAAAAGAACAGGTTTCAGGAAGACAGAAGATGGCGATAATGCCACTAAGACACAAGGGGTTACTGGGAGTGAAAGAGAATGAGAAGACATTAGTGAAGAGAAAGGGCAATAAAAGAACAGGTTTCAGGAAGACAGAAGATGGCGATAATGCCACTAAGACGCAAGGGGTTACTGGGATTGAAAGAGAATGAGAAGACATTAGTGAAGAGAAAGGGCAATAAAAGAACAGGTTTCAGGAAGACAGAAGATGGCGATAATGCCACTAAGACACAAGAGGTTACTGGGATTGAAAGAGAATGAGAAGACATTAGTGAGGAGAAAGGGCAATAAAAGAACAGGTTTCAGGAAGACAGAAGATGGCGATAATGCCACTAAGACGCAAGGGGTTACCGGGTTTGAAAGAGAACGAGAAGACATTAGTGAAGAGAAAGGGCAACAAAAGAACAGGTTTCAGGAAGACAGAAGATGGCGATAATGCCACTAAGACGCAAGGGGTTACCGGGATTGAAAGAGAATGAGAAGACATTAGTGAAGAGAAAGGGCAATAAAAGAACAGGTTTCAGGAAGACAGAAGATGGCGATAATGCCACTAAGACACAAGAGGTTACTGGGAGTGAAAGAGAATGAGAAGACATTAGTGAAGAGAAAGGGCAATAAAAGAACAGGTTTCAGGAAGACAGAAGATGGCGATAATGCCACTAAGACGCAAGGGGTTACTGAGAGTGAAAGAGAATGAGAAGACTTTAGTGAAGAGAAAGGGCAATAAAAGAACAGGATTCAGGAAGACAGAAGATGGCGATAATGCCACTAAGACGCAAGGGGTTACTGGGAGTGAAAGAGAATGAGAAGACAGTAGTGAAGAGAAAGGGCAATAAAAGAACAGGTTTCAGGAAGACAGAAGATGGCGATAATGCCACTATGACGCAAGGGGTTACTGGGAGTGAAAGAGAATGAGAAGACATTAGTGAAGAGAAAGGGCAATAAAAGAACAGGTTTCAGGAAGACAGAAGATGGCGATAATGCCACTAAGACACAAGAGGTTACTGGGAGTGAAAGAGAATGAGAAGACATTAGTGAAGAGAAAGGGCAATAAAAGAACAGGTTTCAGGAAGACAGAAGATGGCGATAATGCCACTAAGACGCAAGGGGTTACTGGGAGTGAAAGAGAATGAGAAGACATTAGTGAAGAGAAAGGGCAATAAAAGAACAGGATTCAGGAAGACAGAAGATGGCGATAATGCCACTAAGACGCAAGGGGTTACTGGGAGTGAAAGAGAATGAGAAGACATTACTGAAGAGAAAGGGCAATAAAAGAACAGGTTTCAGGAAGACAGAAGATGGCGATACTGCCACTAAGACGCAAGGGGTTACTGGGATTGAAAGAGAATGAGAAGACATTAGTGAAGAGAAAGGGCAATAAAAGAACAGGTTTCAGGAAGACAGAAGATGGCGATAATGCCACTAAGACGCAAGGGGTTACTGGGATTGAAAGAGAATGAGAAGACATTAGTGAAGAGAAAGGGCAATAAAAGAACAGGTTTCAGGAAGAGAGAAGATGGCGATAATGCCACTAAGACACAAGAGGTTACTAGGAGTGAAAGAATGAGAAGACATTAGTGAAGAGAAAGGGCAATAAAAGAACAGGTTTCAGGAAGAGAGAAGATGGCGATAATGCCACTAAGACACAAGAGGTTACTAGGATTGAAAGAGAATGAGAAGACATTAGTGAAGAGAAAGGGCAATAAAAGAACAGGTTTCAGGAAGAGAGAAGATGGCGATAATGCCACTAAGACACAAGAGGTTACTGGGATTGAAAGAGAATGAGAAGACATTAGTGAAGAGAAAGGGCAATAAAAGAACAGGTTTCAGGAAGACAGAAGATGGCGATAATGCCACTAAGACGCAAGGGGTTACTGGGATTGAAAGAGAATGAGACGACATTAGTGAAGAGAAAGGACAATAAAAGAACAGGTTTCAGGAAGACAGAAGATGGCGATAATGCCACTAAGACACAAGGGGTTACTGGGAGTGAAAGAGAATGAGAAGACATTAGTGAAGAGAAAGGGCAATAAAAGAACAGGTTTCAGGAAGACAGAAAATGGCGATAATGCCACTAAGACGCAAGGGGTTACTGGGATTGAAAGAGAATGAGAAGACATTAGTGAAGAGAAAGGGCAATAAAAGAACAGGTTTCAGGAAGACAGAAGATGGCGATAATGCCACTAAGACACAAGAGGTTACTGGGATTGAAAGAGAATGAGAAGACATTAGTGAGGAGAAAGGGCAATAAAAGAACAGGTTTCAGGAAGACAGAAGATGGCGATAATGCCACTAAGACGCAAGGGGTTACCGGGTTTGAAAGAGAACGAGAAGACATTAGTGAAGAGAAAGGGCAACAAAAGAACAGGTTTCAGGAAGACAGAAGATGGCGATAATGCCACTAAGACGCAAGGGGTTACCGGGATTGAAAGAGAATGAGAAGACATTAGTGAAGAGAAAGGGCAATAAAAGAACAGGTTTCAGGAAGACAGAAGATGGCGATAATGCCACTAAGACACAAGAGGTTACTGGGAGTGAAAGAGAATGAGAAGACATTAGTGAAGAGAAAGGGCAATAAAAGAACAGGTTTCAGGAAGACAGAAGATGGCGATAATGCCACTAAGACGCAAGGGGTTACTGAGAGTGAAAGAGAATGAGAAGACTTTAGTGAAGAGAAAGGGCAATAAAAGAACAGGATTCAGGAAGACAGAAGATGGCGATAATGCCACTAAGACGCAAGGGGTTACTGGGAGTGAAAGAGAATGAGAAGACAGTAGTGAAGAGAAAGGGCAATAAAAGAACAGGTTTCAGGAAGACAGAAGATGGCGATAATGCCACTATGACGCAAGGGGTTACTGGGAGTGAAAGAGAATGAGAAGACATTAGTGAAGAGAAAGGGCAATAAAAGAACAGGTTTCAGGAAGACAGAAGATGGCGATAATGCCACTAAGACACAAGAGGTTACTGGGAGTGAAAGAGAATGAGAAGACATTAGTGAAGAGAAAGGGCAATAAAAGAACAGGTTTCAGGAAGACAGAAGATGGCGATAATGCCACTAAGACGCAAGGGGTTACTGGGAGTGAAAGAGAATGAGAAGACATTAGTGAAGAGAAAGGGCAATAAAAGAACAGGATTCAGGAAGACAGAAGATGGCGATAATGCCACTAAGACGCAAGGGGTTACTGGGAGTGAAAGAGAATGAGAAGACATTACTGAAGAGAAAGGGCAATAAAAGAACAGGTTTCAGGAAGACAGAAGATGGCGATACTGCCACTAAGACGCAAGGGGTTACTGGGATTGAAAGAGAATGAGAAGACATTAGTGAAGAGAAAGGGCAATAAAAGAACAGGTTTCAGGAAGACAGAAGATGGCGATAATGCCACTAAGACGCAAGGGGTTACTGGGATTGAAAGAGAATGAGAAGACATTAGTGAAGAGAAAGGGCAATAAAAGAACAGGTTTCAGGAAGAGAGAAGATGGCGATAATGCCACTAAGACACAAGAGGTTACTAGGAGTGAAAGAATGAGAAGACATTAGTGAAGAGAAAGGGCAATAAAAGAACAGGTTTCAGGAAGAGAGAAGATGGCGATAATGCCACTAAGACACAAGAGGTTACTAGGATTGAAAGAGAATGAGAAGACATTAGTGAAGAGAAAGGGCAATAAAAGAACAGGTTTCAGGAAGAGAGAAGATGGCGATAATGCCACTAAGACACAAGAGGTTACTGGGATTGAAAGAGAATGAGAAGACATTAGTGAAGAGAAAGGGCAATAAAAGAACAGGTTTCAGGAAGACAGAAGATGGCGATAATGCCACTAAGACGCAAGGGGTTACTGGGATTGAAAGAGAATGAGACGACATTAGTGAAGAGAAAGGACAATAAAAGAACAGGTTTCAGGAAGACAGAAGATGGCGATAATGCCACTAAGACACAAGGGGTTACTGGGAGTGAAAGAGAATGAGAAGACATTAGTGAAGAGAAAGGGCAATAAAAGAACAGGTTTCAGGAAGACAGAAGATGGCGATAATGCCACGAAGACGCAAGGGGTTACTGGGATTGAAAGAGAATGAGAAGACATTAGTGAAGAGAAAGGGCAATAAAAGAACAGGTTTCAGGAAGACAGAAGATGGCGATAATGCCACTAAGACACAAGAGGTTACTGGGATTGAAAGAGAATGAGAAGACATTAGTGAGGAGAAAGGGCAATAAAAGAACAGGTTTCAGGAAGACAGAAGATGGCGATAATGCCACTAAGACGCAAGGGGTTACCGGGTTTGAAAGAGAACGAGAAGACATTAGTGAAGAGAAAGGGCAACAAAAGAACAGGTTTCAGGAAGACAGAAGATGGCGATAATGCCACTAAGACGCAAGGGGTTACCGGGATTGAAAGAGAATGAGAAGACATTAGTGAAGAGAAAGGGCAATAAAAGAACAGGTTTCAGGAAGACAGAAGATGGCGATAATGCCACTAAGACACAAGAGGTTACTGGGAGTGAAAGAGAATGAGAAGACATTAGTGAAGAGAAAGGGCAATAAAAGAACAGGTTTCAGGAAGACAGAAGATGGCGATAATGCCACTAAGACGCAAGGGGTTACTGGGAGTGAAAGAGAATGAGAAGACATTAGTGAAGAGAAAGGGCAATAAAAGAACAGGTTTCAGGAAGACAGAAGATGGCGATAATGCCACTAAGACGCAAGGGGTTACTGGGAGTGAAAGAGAATGAGAAGACATTACTGAAGAGAAAGGGCAATAAAAGAACAGGTTTCAGGAAGACAGAAGATGGCGATACTGCCACTAAGACGCAAGGGGTTACTGGGATTGAAAGAGAATGAGAAGACATTAGTGAAGAGAAAGGGCAATAAAAGAACAGGTTTCAGGAAGACAGAAGATGGCGATACTGCCACTAAGACGCAAGGGGTTACTGGGATTGAAAGAGAATGAGAAGACATTAGTGAAGAGAAAGGGCAATAAAAGAACAGGTTTCAGGAAGACAGAAGATGGCGATAATGCCACTAAGACACAAGGGGTTACTGGGATTGAAAGAGAATGAGAAGACATTAGTGAAGAGAAAGGGCAATAAAAGAACAGGTTTCAGGAAGACAGAAGATGGCGATAATGCCACTAAGACGCAAGGGGTTACTGGGATTGAAAGAGAATGAGAAGACATTAGTGAAGAGAAAGGGCAATAAAAGAACAGGTTTCAGGAAGACAGAAGATGGCGATAATGCCACTAAGACGCAAGGGGTTACTGAGAGTGAAAGAGAATGAGAAGACTTTAGTGAAGAGAAAGGGCAATAAAAGAACAGGATTCAGGAAGACAGAAGATGGCGATAATGCCACTAAGACGCAAGGGGTTACTGGGAGTGAAAGAGAATGAGAAGACAGTAGTGAAGAGAAAGGGCAATAAAAGAACAGGTTTCAGGAAGACAGAAGATGGCGATAATGCCACTATGACGCAAGGGGTTACTGGGAGTGAAAGAGAATGAGAAGACATTAGTGAAGAGAAAGGGCAATAAAAGAACAGGTTTCAGGAAGACAGAAGATGGCGATAATGCCACTAAGACACAAGAGGTTACTGGGAGTGAAAGAGAATGAGAAGACATTAGTGAAGAGAAAGGGCAATAAAAGAACAGGTTTCAGGATGACAGAAGATGGCGATAATGCCACTAAGACGCAAGGGGTTACTGGGAGTGAAAGAGAATGAGAAGACATTAGTGAAGAGAAAGGGCAATAAAAGAACAGGTTTCAGGAAGAGAGAAGATGGCGATAATGCCACTAAGACACAAGAGGTTACTAGGATTGAAAGAGAATGAGAAGACATTAGTGAAGAGAAAGGGCAATAAAAGAACAGGTTTCAGGAAGAGAGAAGATGGCGATAATGCCACTAAGACACAAGAGGTTACTGGGATTGAAAGAGAATGAGAAGACATTAGTGAAGAGAAAGGGCAATAAAAGAACAGGTTTCAGGAAGACAGAAGATGGCGATAATGCCACTAAGACGCAAGGGGTTACTGGGATTGAAAGAGAATGAGACGACATTAGTGAAGAGAAAGGACAATAAAAGAACAGGTTTCAGGAAGACAGAAGATGGCGATAATGCCACTAAGACACAAGGGGTTACTGGGAGTGAAAGAGAATGAGAAGACATTAGTGAAGAGAAAGGGCAATAAAAGAACAGGTTTCAGGAAGACAGAAGATGGCGATAATGCCACGAAGACGCAAGGGGTTACTGGGATTGAAAGAGAATGAGAAGACATTAGTGAAGAGAAAGGGCAATAAAAGAACAGGTTTCAGGAAGACAGAAGATGGCGATAATGCCACTAAGACACAAGAGGTTACTGGGATTGAAAGAGAATGAGAAGACATTAGTGAGGAGAAAGGGCAATAAAAGAACAGGTTTCAGGAAGACAGAAGATGGCGATAATGCCACTAAGACGCAAGGGGTTACCGGGTTTGAAAGAGAACGAGAAGACATTAGTGAAGAGAAAGGGCAACAAAAGAACAGGTTTCAGGAAGACAGAAGATGGCGATAATGCCACTAAGACGCAAGGGGTTACCGGGATTGAAAGAGAATGAGAAGACATTAGTGAAGAGAAAGGGCAATAAAAGAACAGGTTTCAGGAAGACAGAAGATGGCGATAATGCCACTAAGACACAAGAGGTTACTGGGAGTGAAAGAGAATGAGAAGACATTAGTGAAGAGAAAGGGCAATAAAAGAACAGGTTTCAGGAAGACAGAAGATGGCGATAATGCCACTAAGACGCAAGGGGTTACTGGGAGTGAAAGAGAATGAGAAGACATTAGTGAAGAGAAAGGGCAATAAAAGAACAGGTTTCAGGAAGACAGAAGATGGCGATAATGCCACTAAGACGCAAGGGGTTACTGGGAGTGAAAGAGAATGAGAAGACATTACTGAAGAGAAAGGGCAATAAAAGAACAGGTTTCAGGAAGACAGAAGATGGCGATACTGCCACTAAGACGCAAGGGGTTACTGGGATTGAAAGAGAATGAGAAGACATTAGTGAAGAGAAAGGGCAATAAAAGAACAGGTTTCAGGAAGACAGAAGATGGCGATACTGCCACTAAGACGCAAGGGGTTACTGGGATTGAAAGAGAATGAGAAGACATTAGTGAAGAGAAAGGGCAATAAAAGAACAGGTTTCAGGAAGACAGAAGATGGCGATAATGCCACTAAGACACAAGGGGTTACTGGGATTGAAAGAGAATGAGAAGACATTAGTGAAGAGAAAGGGCAATAAAAGAACAGGTTTCAGGAAGACAGAAGATGGCGATAATGCCACTAAGACGCAAGGGGTTACTGGGATTGAAAGAGAATGAGAAGACATTAGTGAAGAGAAAGGGCAATAAAAGAACAGGTTTCAGGAAGACAGAAGATGGCGATAATGCCACTAAGACGCAAGGGGTTACTGAGAGTGAAAGAGAATGAGAAGACTTTAGTGAAGAGAAAGGGCAATAAAAGAACAGGATTCAGGAAGACAGAAGATGGCGATAATGCCACTAAGACGCAAGGGGTTACTGGGAGTGAAAGAGAATGAGAAGACAGTAGTGAAGAGAAAGGGCAATAAAAGAACAGGTTTCAGGAAGACAGAAGATGGCGATAATGCCACTATGACGCAAGGGGTTACTGGGAGTGAAAGAGAATGAGAAGACATTAGTGAAGAGAAAGGGCAATAAAAGAACAGGTTTCAGGAAGACAGAAGATGGCGATAATGCCACTAAGACACAAGAGGTTACTGGGAGTGAAAGAGAATGAGAAGACATTAGTGAAGAGAAAGGGCAATAAAAGAACAGGTTTCAGGATGACAGAAGATGGCGATAATGCCACTAAGACGCAAGGGGTTACTGGGAGTGAAAGAGAATGAGAAGACATTAGTGAAGAGAAAGGGCAATAAAAGAACAGGTTTCAGGAAGACAGAAGATGGCGATAATGCCACTAAGACGCAAGGTGTTACTGGGAGTGAAAGAGAATGAGAAGACATTACTGAAGAGAAAGGGCAATAAAAGGACAGGTTTCAGGAAGACAGAAGATGGCGATACTGCCACTAAGACGCAAGGGGTTACTGGGATTGAAAGAGAATGAGAAGACATTAGTGAACAGAAAGGGCAATAAAAGAACAGGTTTCAGGAAGACAGAAGATGGCGATACTGCCACTAAGACGCAAGGGGTTACTGGGATTGAAAGAGAATGAGAAGACATTAGTGAAGAGAAAGGGCAATAAAAGAACAGGTTTCAGGAAGACAGAAGATGGCGATACTGCCACTAAGACGCAAGGGGTTACTGGGATTGAAAGAGAATGAGAAGACATTAGTGAAGAGAAAGGGCAATAAAAGAACAGGTTTCAGGAAGACAGAAGATGGCGATAATGCCACTAAGACACAAGAGGTTACTGGGAGTGAAAGAGAATGAGAAGACATTAGTGAAGAGAAAGGGCAATAAAAGAACAGGTTTCAGGAAGACAGAAGATGGCGATAATGCCACTAAGACACAAGAGGTTACTGGGATTGAAAGAGAATGAGAAGACATTAGTGAAGAGAAAGGGCAATAAAAGAACAGGTTTCAGGAAGAGAGAAGATGGCGATAATGCCACTAAGACGCAAGGGGTTACTGGGAGTGAAAGAGAATGAGAAGACATTAGTGAAGAGAAAGGGCAATAAAAGAACAGGTTTCAGGAAGACAGAAGATGGCGATACTGCCACTAAGACGCAAGGGGTTACTGGGATTGAAAGAGAATGAGAAGACATTAGTGAAGAGAAAGGGCAATAAAAGAACAGGTTTCAGGAAGACAGAAGATGGCGATAATGCCACTAAGACACAAGAGGTTACTGGGATTGAAAGAGAATGAGAAGACATTAGTGAAGAGAAAGGGCAATAAAAGAACAGGTTTCAGGAAGACAGAAGATGGCGATAATGCCACTAAGACACAAGAGGTTACTGGGAGTGAAAGAGAATGAGAAGACATTAGTGAAGAGAAAGGGCAATAAAAGAACAGGTTTCAGGAAGACAGAAGATGGCGATAATGCCACTAAGACGCAAGGGGTTACTGGGAGTGAAAGAGAATGAGAAGACATTAGTGAAGAGAAAGGGCAATAAAAGAACAGGTTTCAGGAAGACAGAAGATGGCGATAATGCCACTAAGACGCAAGGGGTTACTGGGATTGAAAGAGAATGAGAAGACATTAATGAAGAGAAAGGGCAATAAAAGAACAGGTTTCAGGAAGACAGAAGATGGCGATAATGCCACTAAGACGCAAGAGGTTACTGGGATTGAAAGAGAATGAGAAGACATTAGTGAAGAGAAAGGGCAATAAAAGAACAGGTTTCAGGAAGACAGAAGATGGCGATAATCCCACTAAGACACAAGGGGTTACTGGGATTGAAAGAGAATGAGAAGACATTGGTGAAGAGAAAGGGCAATAAAAGAACAGGTTTCAGGAAGACAGAAGATGGCGATAATGCCACTAAGACGCAAGGGGATACTGGGATTGAAAGAGAATGAGAAGACATTAGTGAAGAGAAAGGGCAATAAAAGAACAGGTTTCAGGAAGACAGAAGATGGCGATAATGCCACTAAGACGCAAGGGGTTACTGGGATTGAAAGAGAATGAGAAGACATTAGTGAAGAGAAAGGACAATAAAAGAACAGGTTTCAGGAAGACAGAAGATGGCAATAATGCCACTGAGACACAAGGGGTTACTGGGATTGAAAGAGAATGAGAAGACATTAGTGAAGAGAAAGGGCAATAAAAGAACAGGTTTCAGGAAGACAGAAGATGGCGATAATGCCACTAAGACGCAAGGGGTTACTGGAATTGAAAGAGAATGAGAAGACATTAGTGAAGAGAAAGGGCAATAAAAGAACAGGTTTCAGGAAGACAGAAGATGGCGATAATGCCACTAAGACGCAAGGGGTTACTGAGAGTGAAACAGAATGAGAAGACTTTAGTGAAGAGAAAGGGCAATAAAAGAACAGGATTCAGGAAGACAGAAGATGGCGATAATGCCACTAAGACGCAAGGGGTTACTGGGAGTGAAAGAGAATGAGAAGACAGTAGTGAAGAGAAAGGGCAATAAAAGAACAGGTTTCAGGAAGACAGAAGATGGCGATAATGCCACTATGACACAAGGGGTTACTGGGAGTGAAAGAGAATGAGAAGACATTAGTGAAGAGAAAGGGCAATAAAAGGACAGGTTTCAGGAAGACAGAAGATGGCGATAATGCCACTAAGACACAAGAGGTTACTGGGAGTGAAAGAGAATGAGAAGACATTAGTGAAGAGAAAGGGCAATAAAAGAACAGGTTTCAGGAAGACAGAAGATGGCGATAATGCCACTAAGACGCAAGGGGTTACTGGGATTGAAAGAGAATGAGAAGACATTAGTGAAGAGAAAGGGCAATAAAAGAACAGGTTTCAGGAAGAGAGAAGATGGCGATAATGCCACTAAGACGCAAGGGGTTACTGGGATTGAGAGAGAATGAGAAGACTTTAGTGAGGAGAAAGGGCAATAAAAGAACAGGATTCAGGAAGACAGAAGATGGCGATAATGCCACTAAGACACAAGAGGTTACTGGGATTGAAAGAGAATGAGAAGACTTTAGTGAGGAGAAAGGGCAATAAAAGAACAGGTTTCAGGAAGACAGAAGATGGTGATAATGCCACTAAGACGCAAGGGGTTACTGGGATTGAAAGAGAATGAGAAGACTTTAGTGAGGAGAAAGGGCAATAAAAGAACAGGATTCAGGAAGACAGAAGATGGCGATAATGCCACTAAGACACAAGAGGTTACTGGGATTGAAAGAGAATGAGAAGACTTTAGTGAGGAGAAAGGGCAATAAAAGAACAGGATTCAGGAAGACAGAAGATGGTGATAATGCCACTAAGACGCAAGGGGTTACTGGGATTGAAAGAGAATGAGAAGACATTAGTGAAGAGAAAGGGCAATAAAAGAACAGGTTTCAGGAAGACAGAAGATGGCGATAATGCCACTAAGACGCAAGGGGTTACTGGGAGTGAAAGAGAATGAGAAGACATTAGTGAAGAGAAAGGGCAATAAAAGAACAGGTTTCAGGAAGACAGAAGATGGCGATAATGCCATTAAGACACAAGGGGTTACTGGGAGTGAAAGAGAATGAGAAGACTTTAGTGAGGAGAAAGGACAATAAAAGAACAGGTTTCAGGAAGACAGAAGATGGCGATAATGCCACTAAGACGCAAGGGGTTACTAGGAGTGAAAGAGAATGAGAAGACTTTAGTGAGGAGAAAGGACAATAAAAGAACAGGTTTCAGGAAGACAGAAGATGGCGATAATGCCACTAAGGCGCAAGGGGTTACTGGGAGTGAAAGAGAATGAGAAGACTTTAGTGAGGAGAAAGGACAATAAAAGAATAGGTTTAAGGAAGACAGAAGATGGCGATAATGCCACTAAGACGCAAGGGGTTACTGGGAGTGAAAGAGAATGAGAAGACTTTAGTGAGGAAAAAGGACAATAAAAGAACAGGTTTCAGGAAGACAGAAGATGGCGATAATGCCATTAAGACACAAGGGGTTACTGGGAGTGAAAGAGAATGAGAAGACTTTAGTGAGGAGAAAGGACAATAAAAGAACAGGTTTCAGGAAGACAGAAGATGGCGATAATGCCACTAAGACGCAAGGGGTTACTAGGAGTGAAAGAGAATGAGAAGACTTTAGTGAGG
The DNA here is from genome assembly GCA_964036315.1 of Acanthosepion esculentum. Classification (NCBI taxonomy): domain Eukaryota; kingdom Metazoa; phylum Mollusca; class Cephalopoda; order Sepiida; family Sepiidae; genus Acanthosepion; species Acanthosepion esculentum. The sequence goes on from OZ038516.1 coordinate 71,017,337, forward strand.
AGAAATGACAATAAAAGAACAGGTTTCAGGGAGACAGAAGATGGCGATAATGCCACTAAGACGCAAGGGGTTACTGGGAGTGAAAGAGAATGAGAAGACTTTAGTGAGGAGAAAGGACAATAAAAGAATAGGTTTAAGGAAGACAGAAGATGGCGATAATGCCACTAAGACGCAAGGGGTTACTGGTAGTGAAAGAGAATGAGAAGACTTTAGTGAGGAGAAAGGACAATAAAAGAACAGGTTTCAGGAAGACAGAAGATGGCGATAATGCCACTAAGACCCAATGGGTTACTGGGAGTGAAAGAGAATGAGAAGACTTTAGTGAGGAGAAAGGACAATAAAAGAACAGGTTTCAGGAAGACAGAAGATGGCGATAATGCCACTAAGACGCAAGGGGTTACTGGGAGTGAAAGAGAATGAGAAGACTTTAGTGAGGAGAAAGGACAATAAAAGAACAGGTTTCAGGAAGACAGAAGATGGCGATAATGCCACTAAGGCGCAAGGGGTTACTGGGAGTGAAAGAGAAAGAGAAGACTTTAGTGTGGAGAAAGGGCAATAAAAGAACAGGTTTCAGGAAGACAGAAGATGGTGATAATGCCACTAAGACGCAAGGGGTTACTGGGAGTGAAAGAGAATGAGAAGACATTAGTGAAGAGAAAGGACAATAAAAGAACAGGTTTCAGGAAGACAGAAGATGGTGATAATGCCACTAAGACGCAAGGGGTTACTGGGAGTGAAAGAGAATGAGAAGACTTTAGTAAGGAGAAACGACAATAAAAGAACAGGTTTCAGGTAGACAGAAGATGGCGATAATGCCACTAACAGGCAATGGGTTACTGGGAGTGAAAGAGAATGAGAAGACTTTAGTGAGGAGAAAGGACAATAAAAGAACAGGTTTCAGGAAGACAGAAGATGGCGATAATGCCACTAAGACGCAAGGGTTTACTGGGAGTGAAAGAGAATGAGAAGACTTTAGTGAGGAAAAAGGACAATAAAAGAACAGGTTTCAGGAAGACAGAAGATGGCGATAATGCCACTAAGACGCAAGGGGTTACTGGGAGTGAAAGAGAATGAGAAGACATTAGTGAAGAGAAAGGGCAATAAAAGAACAGGTTTCAGGAAGACAGAAGATGGCGATAATGCCATTAAGACACAAGGGGTTACTGGGAGTGAAAGAGAATGAGAAGACTTTAGTGAGGAGAAAGGACAATAAAAGAACAGGTTTCAGGAAGACAGAAGATGGCGATAATGCCACTAAGACGCAAGGGGTTACTAGGAGTGAAAGAGAATGAGAAGACTTTAGTGAGGAGAAAGGACAATAAAAGAACAGGTTTCAGGAAGACAGAAGATGGCGATAATGCCACTAAGGCGCAAGGGGTTACTGGGAGTGAAAGAGAATGAGAAGACTTTAGTGAGAAGAAAGGACAATAAAAGAATAGGTTTAAGGAAGACAGAAGATGGCGATAATGCCACTAAGACGCAAGGGGTTACTGGGAGTGAAAGAGAATGAGAAGACTTTAGTGAGGAAAAAGGACAATAAAAGAACAGGTTTCAGGAAGACAGAAGATGGCGATAATGCCACTAAGACGCAAGGGGTTACTGGGAGTGAAAGAGAATGAGAAGACTTTAGTGAGGAGAAAGGACAATAAAAGAACAGGTTTCAGGAAGACAAAAGATGGCGATAATGCCACTAAGACGCAAGGGGTTACTGGGAGTGAAAGAGAATGAGAAGACTTTAGTGAGGAGAAAGGACAATAAAAGAGCAGGTTTCAGGAAGACAGAAGATGGCGATAATGCCACTAAGACGCAAGGGGTTACTGGGAGTGAAAGAGAATGAGAAGACTTTAGTGAGGAGAAAGGACAATAAAAGAATAGGTTTCAGGAAGACAGAAGATGGCGATAATGCCACTAAGACGCAATGGGTTACTGGGAGTGAAAGAGAATGAGAAGACTTTAGTGAGGAGAAAGGACAATGAAAGAACAGGTTTCAGGAAGACAGAAGATGGCGATAATGCCACTAAGACGCAAGGGGTTACTGGGAGTGAAAGAGAATGAGAAGACTTTAGTGAGGAGAAAGGACAATAAACGAACAGGTTTCAGGAAGACAGAAGATGGCGATAATGCCACTAAGACGCAAGGGGTTACTGGGATTGAAAGAGAATGAGAAGACTTTAGTGAGGAGAAAGGGCAATAAAAGAACAGGATTCAGGAAGACAGAAGATGGCGATAATGCCACTAAGACACAAGAGGTTACTGGGAGTGAAAGAGAATGAGAAGACATTAGTGAAGAGAAAGGGCAATAAAAGAACAGGTTTCAGGAAGACAGAAGATGGCGATAATGCCACTAAGACGCAAGGGGTTACTGGGAGTGAAAGAGAATGAGAAGACTTTAGTGAGGAGAAAGGACAATAAAAGAACAGGTTTCAGGAAGACAGAAGATGGCGATAATGCCACTAAGACACAAGAGGTTACTGGGAGTGAAAGAGAATGAGAAGACATTAGTGAAGAGAAAGGGCAATAAAAGAACAGGTTTCAGGAAGACAGAAGATGGCGATAATGCCACTAAGACGCAAGGGGTTACTGGGAGTGAAAGAGAAAGAGAAGACTTTAGTGTGGAGAAAGGGCAATAAAAGAACAGGTTTCAGGAAGACAGAAGATGGTGATAATGCCACTAAGACGCAAGGGGTTACTGGGAGTGAAAGAGAATGAGAAGACATTAGTGAAGAGAAAGGACAATAAAAGAACAGGTTTCAGGAAGACAGAAGATGGCGATAATGCCACTAAGACGCAAGGGGTTACTGGGAGTGAAAGAGAATGAGAAGACTTTAGTGAGGAGAAACGACAATAAAAGAACAGGTTTCAGGTAGACAGAAGATGGCGATAATGCCACTAACAGGCAATGGGTTACTGGGAGTGAAAGAGAATGAGAAGACTTTAGTGAGGACAAAGGACAATAAAAGAACAGGTTTCAGGAAGACAGAAGATGGCGATAATGCCACTAAGACGCAAGGGTTTACTGGGAGTGAAAGAGAATGAGAAGACTTTAGTGAGGAAAAAGGACAATAAAAGAACAGGTTTCAGGAAGACAGAAGATGGCGATAATGCCACTAAGACGCAAGGGGTTACTGGGAGTGAAAGAGAATGAGAAGACATTAGTGAAGAGAAAGGGCAATAAAAGAACAGGTTTCAGGAAGACAGAAGATGGCGATAATGCCATTAAGACACAAGGGGTTACTGGGAGTGAAAGAGAATGAGAAGACTTTAGTGAGGAGAAAGGACAATAAAAGAACAGGTTTCAGGAAGACAGAAGATGGCGATAATGCCACTAAGACGCAAGGGGTTACTAGGAGTGAAAGAGAATGAGAAGACTTTAGTGAGGAGAAAGGACAATAAAAGAACAGGTTTCAGGAAGACAGAAGATGGCGATAATGCCACTAAGGCGCAAGGGGTTACTGGGAGTGAAAGAGAATGAGAAGACTTTAGTGAGGAGAAAGGACAATAAAAGAATAGGTTTAAGGAAGACAGAAGATGGCGATAATGCCACTAAGATGCAAGGGGTTACTGGGAGTGAAAGAGAATGAGAAGACTTTAGTGAGGAAAAAGGACAATAAAAGAACAGGTTTCAGGAAGACAGAAGATGGCGATAATGCCACTAAGACGCAAGGGGTTACTGGGAGTGAAAGAGAATGAGAAGACTTTAGTGAGGAGAAAGGACAATAAAAGAACAGGTTTCAGGAAGACAAAAGATGGCGATAATGCCACTAAGACGCAAGGGGTTACTGGGAGTGAAAGAGAATGAGAAGACTTTAGTGAGGAGAAAGGACAATAAAAGAGCAGGTTTCAGGAAGACAGAAGATGGCGATAATGCCACTAAGACGCAAGGGGTTACTGGGAGTGAAAGAGAATGAGAAGACTTTAGTGAGGAGAAAGGACAATAAAAGAATAGGTTTCAGGAAGACAGAAGATGGCGATAATGCCACTAAGACGCAATGGGTTACTGGGAGTGAAAGAGAATGAGAAGACTTTAGTGAGGAGAAAGGACAATAAAAGTACAGGTTTCAGGAAGACAGAAGATGGCGATAATGCCATTAAGACACAAGGGGTTACTGGGAGTGAAAGAGAATGAGAAGACTTTAGTGAGGAGAAAGGACAATAAAAGAACAGGTTTCAGGAAGACAGAAGATGGCGATAATGCCACTAAGACGCAAGGGGTTACTAGGAGTGAAAGAGAATGAGAAGACTTTAGTGAGGAGAAATGACAATAAAAGAACAGGTTTCAGGGAGACAGAAGATGGCGATAATGTCACTAAGACGCAAGGGGTTACTGGGAGTGAAAGAGAATGAGAAGACTTTAGTGAGGAGAAAGGTCAATAAACGAACAGGTTTCACGAAGACAGAAGATGGCGATAATGCCACTAAGACGCAAGGGGTTACTGGGATTGAAAGAGAATGAGAAGACTTTAGTGAGGAGAAAGGGCAATAAAAGAACAGGATTCAGGAAGACAGAAGATGGCGATAATGCCACTAAGACACAAGAGGTTACTGGGAGTGAAAGAGAATGAGAAGACATTAGTGAAGAGAAAGGGCAATAAAAGAACAGGTTTCAGGAAGACAGAAGATGGCGATAATGCCACTAAGACGCAAGGGGTTACTGGGAGTGAAAGAGAATGAGAAGACTTTAGTGAGGAGAAAGGACAATAAAAGAACAGGTTTCAGGAAGACAGAAGATGGCGATAATGCCACTAAGACACAAGAGGTTACTGGGAGTGAAAGAGAATGAGAAGACATTAGTGAAGAGAAAGGGCAATAAAAGAACAGGTTTCAGGAAGACAGAAGATGGCGATAATGCCACTAAGACGCAAGGGGTTACTGGGAGTGAAAGAGAAAGAGAAGACTTTAGTGTGGAGAAAGGGCAATAAAAGAACAGGTTTCAGGAAGACAGAAGATGGTGATAATGCCACTAAGACGCAAGGGGTTACTGGGAGTGAAAGAGAATGAGAAGACATTAGTGAAGAGAAAGGGCAATAAAAGAACAGGTTTCAGTAAGACAGAAGATGGCGATAATGCCACTAAGACGCAAGGGGTTACTGGGATTGAAAGAGAATGAGAAGACTTTAGTGAGGAGAAAGGGCAATAAAAGAACAGGATTCAGGAAGACAGAAGATGGCGATAATGCCACTAAGACACAAGAGGTTACTGGGAGTGAAAGAGAATGAGAAGACATTAGTGAAGAGAAAGGGCAATAAAAGAACAGGTTTCAGGAAGACAGAAGATGGCGATAATGCCACTAAGACGCAAGGGGTTACTGGGAGTGAAAGAGAATGAGAAGACTTTAGTGTGGAGAAAGGGCAATAAAAGAACAGGTTTCAGGAAGACAGAAGATGGTGATAATGCCACTAAGACGCAAGGGGTTACTGGGAGTGAAAGAGAATGAGAAGACATTAGTGAAGAGAAAGGGCAATAAAAGAACAGGTTTCAGGAAGACAGAAGATGGCGATAATGCCACTAAGACGCAAGGGGTTACTGGGATTGAAAGAGAATGAGAAGACTTTAGTGAGGAGAAAGGGCAATAAAAGAACAGGATTCAGGAAGACAGAAGATGGCGATAATGCCACTAAGACACAAGAGGTTACTGGGAGTGAAAGAGAATGAGAAGACATTAGTGAAGAGAAAGGGCAATAAAAGAACAGGTTTCAGGAAGACAGAAGATGGCGATAATGCCACTAAGACGCAAGGGGTTACTGGGAGTGAAAGAGAATGAGAAGACTTTAGTGAGGAGAAAGGACAATAAACGAACAGGTTTCAGGAAGACAGAAGATGGCGATAATGCCACTAAGACGCAAGGGGTTACTGGGAGTGAAAGAGAATGAGAAGACTTTAGTGAGGAGAAAGGGCAATAAAAGAACAGGATTCAGGAAGACAGAAGATGGCGATAATGCCACTAAGACGCAAGGGTTTACTGGGAGTGAAAGAGAATGAGAAGACTTTAGTGAGGAGAAAGGGCAATAAAAGAACAGGTTTCAGGAAGACAGAAGATGGCGATAATGCCACTAAGACGCAAGGGGTTACTGGGAGTGAAAGAGAATGAGAAGACATTAGTGAAGAGAAAGGGCAATAAAAGAACAGGTTTCAGGAAGACAGAAGATGGCGATAATGCCACTAAGACGCAAGGGGTTACTGGGAGTGAAAGAGAAAGAGAAGACTTTAGTGTGGAGAAAGGGCAATAAAAGAACAGGTTTCAGGAAGACAGAAGATGGTGATAATGCCACTAAGACGCAAGGGGTTACTGGGAGTGAAAGAGAATGAGAAGACATTAGTGAAGAGAAAGGGCAATAAAAGAACAGGTTTCAGTAAGACAGAAGATGGCGATAATGCCACTAAGACGCAAGGGGTTACTGGGATTGAAAGAGAATGAGAAGACTTTAGTGAGGAGAAAGGGCAATAAAAGAACAGGATTCAGGAAGACAGAAGATGGCGATAATGCCACTAAGACACAAGAGGTTACTGGGAGTGAAAGAGAATGAGAAGACATTAGTGAAGAGAAAGGGCAATAAAAGAACAGGTTTCAGGAAGACAGAAGATGGCGATAATGCCACTAAGACGCAAGGGGTTACTGGGAGTGAAAGAGAATGAGAAGACTTTAGTGAGGAGAAAGGACAATAAACGAACAGGTTTCAGGAAGACAGAAGATGGCGATAATGCCACTAAGACGCAAGGGGTTACTGGGAGTGAAAGAGAATGAGAAGACTTTAGTGAGGAGAAAGGGCAATAAAAGAACAGGATTCAGGAAGACAGAAGATGGCGATAATGCCACTAAGACGCAAGGGTTTACTGGGAGTGAAAGAGAATGAGAAGACTTTAGTGAGGAGAAAGGGCAATAAAAGAACAGGTTTCAGGAAGACAGAAGATGGCGATAATGCCACTAAGACGCAAGGGGTTACTGGGAGTGAAAGAGAATGAGAAGACATTAGTGAAGAGAAAGGGCAATAAAAGAACAGGTTTCAGGAAGACAGAAGATGGCGATAATGCCACTAAGACGCAAGGGGTTACTGGGAGTGAAAGAGAAAGAGAAGACTTTAGTGTGGAGAAAGGGCAATAAAAGAACAGGTTTCAGGAAGACAGAAGATGGTGATAATGCCACTAAGACGCAAGGGGTTACTGGGAGTGAAAGAGAATGAGAAGACATTAGTGAAGAGAAAGGGCAATAAAAGAACAGGTTTCAGTAAGACAGAAGATGGCGATAATGCCACTAAGACGCAAGGGGTTACTGGGATTGAAAGAGAATGAGAAGACTTTAGTGAGGAGAAAGGGCAATAAAAGAACAGGATTCAGGAAGACAGAAGATGGCGATAATGCCACTAAGACACAAGAGGTTACTGGGAGTGAAAGAGAATGAGAAGACATTAGTGAAGAGAAAGGGCAATAAAAGAACAGGTTTCAGGAAGACAGAAGATGGCGATAATGCCACTAAGACGCAAGGGGTTACTGGGAGTGAAAGAGAATGAGAAGACTTTAGTGTGGAGAAAGGGCAATAAAAGAACAGGTTTCAGGAAGACAGAAGATGGTGATAATGCCACTAAGACGCAAGGGGTTACTGGGAGTGAAAGAGAATGAGAAGACATTAGTGAAGAGAAAGGGCAATAAAAGAACAGGTTTCAGGAAGACAGAAGATGGCGATAATGCCACTAAGACGCAAGGGGTTACTGGGATTGAAAGAGAATGAGAAGACTTTAGTGAGGAGAAAGGGCAATAAAAGAACAGGATTCAGGAAGACAGAAGATGGCGATAATGCCACTAAGACACAAGAGGTTACTGGGAGTGAAAGAGAATGAGAAGACATTAGTGAAGAGAAAGGGCAATAAAAGAACAGGTTTCAGGAAGACAGAAGATGGCGATAATGCCACTAAGACGCAAGGGGTTACTGGGAGTGAAAGAGAATGAGAAGACTTTAGTGAGGAGAAAGGACAATAAACGAACAGGTTTCAGGAAGACAGAAGATGGCGATAATGCCACTAAGACGCAAGGGGTTACTGGGAGTGAAAGAGAATGAGAAGACTTTAGTGAGGAGAAAGGGCAATAAAAGAACAGGATTCAGGAAGACAGAAGATGGCGATAATGCCACTAAGACGCAAGGGTTTACTGGGAGTGAAAGAGAATGAGAAGACTTTAGTGAGGAGAAAGGGCAATAAAAGAACAGGTTTCAGGAAGACAGAAGATGGCGATAATGCCACTAAGACGCAAGGGGTTACTGGGATTGAAAGAGAATGAGAAGACTTTAGTGAGGAGAAAGGGCAATAAAAGAACAGGATTCAGGAAGACAGAAGATGGCGATAATGCCACTAAGACACAAGAGGTTACTGGGAGTGAAAGAGAATGAGAAGACATTAGTGAAGAGAAAGGGCAATAAAAGAACAGGTTTCAGGAAGACAGAAGATGGCGATAATGCCACTAAGACGCAAGGGGTTACTGGGAGTGAAAGAGAATGAGAAGACATTAGTGAAGAGAAAGGGCAATAAAAGAACAGGTTTCAGGAAGACAGAAGATGGCGATAATGCCACTAAGACGCAAGGGGTTACTGGGAGTGAAAGAGAATGAGAAGACTTTAGTGAAGAGAAAGGGCAATAAAAGAACAGGATTCAGGAAGACAGAAGATGGCGATAATGCCACTAAGACGCAAGGGGTTACTGGGATTGAAAGAGAATGAGAAGACATTAGTGAGGAGAAAGGGCAATAAAAGAACAGGATTCAGGAAGACAGAAGATGGCGATAATGCCACTAAGACACAAGAGGTTACTGGGAGTGAAAGAGAATGAGAAGACTTTAGTGAAGAGAAAGGGCAATAAAAGAACAGGATTCAGGAAGACAGAAGATGGCGATAATGCCACTAAGACGCAAGGGGTTACTGGGATTGAAAGAGAATGAGAAGACTTTAGTGAGGAGAAAGGGCAATAAAAGAACAGGATTCAGGAAGACAGAAGATGGCGATAATGCCACTAAGACACAAGAGGTTACTGGGAGTGAAAGAGAATGAGAAGACATTAGTGAAGAGAAAGGGCAATAAAAGAACAGGTTTCAGGAAGACAGAAGATGGCGATAATGCCACTAAGACGCAAGGGGTTACTGGGAGTGAAAGAGAATGAGAAGACTTTAGTGAGGAGAAAGGACAATAAAAGAACAGGTTTCAGGAAGACAGAAGATGGCGATAATGCCACTAAGACGCAAGGGTTTACTGGGAGTGAAAGAGAATGAGAAGACTTTAGTGAGGAAAAAGGACAATAAAAGAACAGGTTTCAGGAAGACAGAAGATGGCGATAATGCCACTAAGACGCAAGGGGTTACTGGGAGTGAAAGAGAATGAGAAGACATTAGTGAAGAGAAAGGGCAATCAAAGAACAGGTTTCAGGAAGACAGAAGATGGTGATACAGCCACTAAGACACAAGAGGTTACTGGGAGTGAAAGAGAATGAGAAGACATTAGTGAAGAGAAAGGGCAATAAAAGAACAGGTTTCAGGAAGACAGAAGATGGCGATAATGCCACTAAGACGCAAGGGGTTACTGGGAGTGAAAGAGAATGAGAAGACTTTAGTGAGGAGAAAGGACAATAAAAGAACAGGTTTCAGGAAGACAGAAGATGGCGATAATGCCACTAAGACGCAAGGGGTTACTGGGATTGAAAGAGAATGAGAAGACTTTAGTGAGGAGAAAGGGCAATAAAAGAACAGGATTCAGGAAGACAGAAGATGGCGATAATGCCACTAAGACACAAGAGGTTACTGGGAGTGAAAGAGAATGAGAAGACATTAGTGAAGAGAAAGGGCAATAAAAGAACAGGTTTCAGGAAGACAGAAGATGGCGATAATGCCACTAAGACGCAAGGGGTTACTGGGAGTGAAAGAGAATGAGAAGACTTTAGTGAGGAGAAAGGACAATAAAAGAACAGGTTTCAGGAAGACAGAAGATGGCGATAATGCCACTAAGACGCAAGGGTTTACTGGGAGTGAAAGAGAATGAGAAGACTTTAGTGAGGAAAAAGGACAATAAAAGAACAGGTTTCAGGAAGACAGAAGATGGCGATAATGCCACTAAGATGCAAGGGGTTACTGGGAGTGAAAGAGAATGAGAAGACATTAGTGAACAGAAAGGGCAATCAAAGAACAGGTTTCAGGAAGACAGAAGATGGTGATACAGCCACTAAGACACAAGAGGTTACTGGGAGTGAAAGAGAATGAGAAGACATTAGTGAAGAGAAAGGGCAATAAAAGAACAGGTTTCAGGAAGACAGAAGATGGCGATAATGCCACTAAGACGCAAGGGGTTACTGGGATTGAAAGAGAATGAGAAGACATTAGTGAAGAGAAAGGGCAATAAAAGAACAGGTTTCAGGAAGACAGAAGATGGCGATAATGCCACTAAGACGCAAGGGGTTACTGGGATTGAAAGAGAATGAGAAGACATTAGTGAAGAGAAAGGGCAATAAAAGAACAGGTTTCAGGAAGACAGAAGATGGCGATAATGCCACTAATACGCAAGGGGTTACTGGGATTGAAAGAGAATGAGAAGACATTAGTGAAGAGAAAGGGCAATAAAAGAACAGGTTTCAGGAAGACAGAAGATGGCGATAATGCCACTAAGACGCAATGGGTTACTGGGAGTGAAAGAGAATGAGAAGACTTTAGTGAGGAGAAAGGACAATAAAAGAAGAGGTTTCAGGAAGACAGAAGATGGCGATAATGCCACTATGACACAAGGGGCTACTGGGAGTGAAAATCAGTGAGGAGTCTTTAGTGATGAGAGAAAAAAATACCAGGCTTGATAAAGAAGCAAGACAGTGGTTGACATCACTTTTAAATTTTTGATGATTGTACGTAGCAGGGAAGAGATTTCCTCAGATGATAAAGAAACTCTTAGAATTTACAATTACATCTTTTTATAGTTCAACACTAAATTGCTGTGACTTTTTTGAGAAAGTCAATCAACCAAACCTTTTCACAAGATCATAGGAAATGTTGTTTTAGACACTTGTGCAACATCGTCCCTGACAATTTGGTCATTCTCTCATAATATATTATTCCGTCAATTATAATTGTGTCTGTCTATTTAATCAGGATTTTTGTCCATTTGATTTTAAGAGTTATAAATTTGAAACAATCAGAGTTTATAAAAAACAAAATTAACGAGAAAAACAAGAGGAGATAATTGCATGTGATGTTTTTTTTCTTTATACACATTTCCATATTGCAATCATTTTCTGCTTGAGAAATTCTTTATTACTAGATTAGTATACAAAATTTTGGGGCCCCAGGTGTAGTGCATTAATTAACAAGTCCTTTCCTGGATGCCTCCGCACGCTATGACCATATATCACACTAGCTGAAGTGTTATAATTAATTTTCTGCAAATGCCTTATAAATCTGGTAAAATCAACTTTGGAGCCAAATTTGGATTTCACCTTTAGAGTACAAATATCAAAATGTGTTATCAAAGTGAAACTGTTTTAATAGGAAATAAATCTATTCTTTATTTGTTTTTTTGTTTTTTTCTTTATTGATTTGGGCATAAATTTTAAATTATTCAATTCATTTATTCTTACACTTTCTTAATTCTTGTAGTAACTGAAAAACCTAATTCCAGATACTGTTCTATGTTCAACTGAAGACGGCTGGAGAATTGACCAGCTGAATGCAAGAAAGCTATGGATAAAAACAGGAACTCTACCCCCCCCCACTATGACACACATAATTGGATGGAAATGGAAAAAACTAAGCAAATTGCAAAAAAAAAAGAAAAAAAAAAGATTATCTCAGCATTTCCCAGAAAAGTTGAAGTGTGAAGAATATTGACTTACAAGTTTGATTCTGTCTCAGTACAAATGGAGACTTTGTCTTGAGCTGCTTGGTTCAAACGCTTTTCCTCATCTACAAGAAAGAAAAAAGAAATTAAGAAATCCTGGCCAAATTTCTCGATTTGGATTGCAAATGCTTTTTGTTTTTTTTGTCAAAATTCAGAAATTTTACAGCCATAAATCAATCAGTTATTGGGCTTTTTATCCAATGAAAATGTTACCTGAAGATGGCCAGTAAATGAAGTGGCTGAAACATGAAGAAGAAAAAATAAGGGCAGCCTCTTTGCTAATTTATAAATTTAATTAAATGTAATTTCATGCAAAAGAAAGTAAAAAAAAATGAACAAATCTGCAAATGAAAAACTCATTCCAGAACGAAATGAAAAAAAAAAACAAAACCGAAATTAACCCTGAAATCAAGTCATAAAATTTAATTCACAAAATTGATTTTAGATTTTCTTTCAAAATAAAATTTGTTTGAATTCTGTTTCTGGTTCCCTTAATATTCTGACCAAAGGTCTCATCTTGGTTGGACTCACAAGATGTTTCGGCTGTTCTAATCTCCAGCCCTCTTCAGATATACATTTGTAACTTTCTAAGAACATCAAACTGAACCCTTTACTCAATACAGATGCCTTGGCATGAGGTAACAGCAAAGCTTGTCTAATTAAACATCACTATTAAGTAATGAGTTTGACTCTTACTGAGCGCCCCATACAAAATTTGTTATCAAGTCACCCCAACAAGGTCTGACATGTAGTAAAATCAACCAACCTGTTATTCAGTTCCTGGTAGTTAGGGTTGTTTTCATGCCTGATAGGAGACAACTCGTATCAGTGAATACTCACCAGTCTTAGTGCCAGTTGTTTGTTTCTTTCACTGAATATGTGACTTTTTAGCAAAACCAGACCTGGGGATTGAACTCACAACTATAAGGGTACCTGATATATTTTAATTCACTTGGACAGGTGAGAATGCTGGTTTCAATAACAAGGCATAATGATAATAATTCTCCATCTAAAAATTTAGGCCGAAAATGATTTCATTAAGTCTAATCTTCTTACTACCCATTTTTAGAGGATTATATATATATATATATATATATATATATATATATATATATATATGTATTACCCTTTAATAATCATTATTGATGATAAAATATTTAGATTTTTGATAATTGAATACTGAAGTCATCACCTAATATTTTTATAGAAATTTTTTTAGGGAATTCTAAGTACACACCTATATATATGTGTAAGTATGCAGAAACATTTAAAGAGATATATATAGGTATTAATACATGAAATTACCCGTGTATATCGATACATGTATACCTGTATGAGTGACTGCACATGTAAAAGAACGTATGTATATGAAATTTACATGGATGTGTTTACAATATATGATAGAGCAAGATCTCTAATATTACATTCAAATATCACTCCATATTAACTTAAAACTAAATTTTAAGTAAGAGAAATTACCAATCTAAAAATAGTCGCTAATTGAACTCCTGAATAAAATTCAAACTGATAGAGATATCATCTTAATAATCAATTACAACTAGAAGTAAACTTATATTTGAAAATAAAATTTTTAGTGTTTTAATGTAAATTCTATGAATATTTTTCTAATCGACTATTTCATATTAAATCCCCAAAATTTTTGTAATAAAGTTTTTAAAAAAAACTTTAACAAACATATAATTAAATTCCTTATAGACTGTTTAAACATTCAAACTCATATCAAACATTATAATATTTATGAACTCTCAAAGTAAAGCAAAACAACAGCGCCTATTTCGGGCCTTTCATTCTAAAGAAAGTTAATGACACTTTCTCTCATGACTTCTTTCTCTCTTTTTCTCTTTATGCCTTTTTCTCCTCTCCCCCTTCTATATCAATATATAACTTCCGTTAAGTTAACCGATTTAATGTGTCAATGTCTGGATTTCCTCTAAAAATTTAAATTTGAAAGAATAGAAATGTTACATCTAACTCAATCATGTCTCTCTCTCCCCCCTCACTTCGTTAATTTACATATACTTAGTACTGCCCGTCAAAAATGTGTAAATTTCTTTTCATTTTTCGTTTCAGCCTTTGGAAGTAAAATCTGATGATCCGCGGTCCTTTAAAAGGGCTGTGGTGAAATAATTTATTATATGGAACCATAAAGTGGTCTGTTTTTATTTAAATTATATATATATATATATATATATATATATATATATATATATATATATATATATATATAGTAGAACCTCAATTTAATGGACTATAGTGGGGGGGGGAGTGATGTTGTCCGTTAAACTGGTTTAGTCTTTTTTGTGTTCTAAAAACCTGCATTACAGTACAAAATTATTGTAATGTAAATGTATATGTATGTGTATTTTATTTTTAAGGTACATTTAAATAAAGTTTGAAAAGTTTTAAAGATAAATCTGGAGTCCATTGATTCTGTGGCTGTTAATTCAAGGTTTTACTGTGTGTGTGTGTGTGTGTGTATATATATATATAAATTGTGAGGGTGAATTCTGCAGGAGACTCCATACCTGTTACAGGATTTCCAAAATGATTTCATAAGACAGGTTTTTCTTTGGCAAGTAAAAGTTCTGTGCTGGTGACCAGAGGGAAAAGTCAGCTTACAACACTTGCTGCCAACCACCACCACCACCATCACCACCACCACCTCCTCCTCCTCCTCCTCCTCCACCACCTCCTCCTCCTCCTCTTCACAGACTGTGAGATTGGATCAGAAACATATATAAGGCTGTGCAAAAGAGTTAACAGTCTGGTCCAATTCCAATACTCAGTATTCTGATATCTGTTCATTAAAATTCTGATCTTGTGAGTTGTGCTGATAACACAGCACCCCCCTTTGCTCCAACATAAAAATATCTGGGGAGCCTTCAATTGATTGTCGCTCTAAAAGACGGTCTGTTTAGCACAAAGAAAAAAAGAAACTGAATATTTAATTGAACAAAAGCTAAGGAAATATGCAAGTTACAAGAATTCCTTTATTAGCAACAGTGGCTGGTCCTCATATGCTGACCACGCTTACGAACATACCACAGGAACCCTACCCCACTATGACACACAGAATTGGATGGAAATGGAAAAAACTAAGCACTCTACTCAATTCTTGTAGCACCGACAGTTATCTCAGTGAAGGAGTCATGCAGGAACTAAACTTGAAAGTTCACCCATCTAGTAAAGGTAACACCATGGCCAAGAAAACTTTAGACACTAATTCAAGGGGTGGTTATGTAGTTGTAAATCTAACCCTTTGCCTTAACGATCAGTCATGTTGCCACTCAGTTGGGTGTTTTGAAGGATTTATGTTCTGACATGATACTTGGCTAGGATTTTCTGTGTCAGCATCAGAGGGCAATGTTTAAATACGATGGGGGTCCTTGCCCCTATTAACTAGGCACAGTGCTCATCTATTCTGTACATTAAACCTTTACTATTTCCTAATTTATCACCGAACTGTAAGCCCATTGCTGCCAAGTCAAGGCACTTTAACAAGAAAGATCAGGCCTTGATCACTAAAGAAATCCAGAACCTGTTTTCTGAAGGAGTAACTGAAGAAAACATTTCACCATGGCAAGCCCAGCTAATAGTAGTGAAGGACCCTAACCACTGTCATCACAAATGTGCATAGATTACTCACAGATGATAAACCTATACACAGAACTGAATGCTTACCCCTGCCAAGAATTGATAAAATGATTAATGACCTCGCTAGATACAGCATTTTTTCTACATTTGACCTCAAAAGTGCCTACCACCAAGTGCCGCTTAAAGAATCAAATAAAAATTATAAAAAAAACACTGCTTTTGAAGCAAATGGACGTTTGTTTCAGTTCTGTAGAATTCTGTTTGAGGTCAAAAACGGAGCCACCTCATTCCAGAGATTTAAAAACAAAATAATAAAGACCGAAAACCTATGCAATGCATATTCTCTTACATCAACGATATCCCAATTGCAGGGCACACACAAGCAGAACACGAAACAAGTTGTTTTTTCTGTTTTCTTTTTGAATCTGTAGGTCTGATGAATTGGATCGTTTTTACGATTCCAACGGAATAAATTATGACCATGGAATATTAGTGTTCAAATCTTTTCTATATATATATATATTGAGGTATGTGTTCTTAAAGATGACGGAACTTTTTTGTACACAAAAAGAATCCTTTGGAATAAAGAATTAACTCTGCTTGTGTTAGTAGTAACCTAAATTTCTAAGTTCTGGTCTTCAGGACCCTCACAAGGTCTTGGTCAGGAGGGTCTCGGCAAATGATGTGGATTCCAGTTGTCGTCGTGTGAGGAATCTCTACGTTGTCCAAACCTGTGGCTTATATGGAGTCCTGTGTCCAGCAAGGGGGGGGGGTGAGGTTGACTGACCAATGGTGACACCCCATGGCTAGGAATTCATTTTTCTTTATCACTTGTATCCAAAGGAATCCAAATTAATGTGTTTGGATATAAACATTTTTCTCTGAATGAATGTCACAGAAATTATAATGATGAATGCACCAAGCTGATCCCTATCTCTGTGAATGTTTCTTCTTCTGGGATTTTTCATTCAGAGTGGTCATTAATGCTTTAATGGTCTCTTTCTCATCAGCAGGAAGTGGGGGAAGAATGGGTAGTCTTGATTTTGCTCAATATTTATATATATATATATATATATATATATATATATATATATATATATATATATATATATATATACGGTACTTTGGTAACCACCTGGATCTCTTTATAAACATATTTTATCTGAAATCTTTGTGCATATCTTAATGGGGAAGTGTAGGTAGTCTTGGTTTTGCTCAATTTTACTGAATTCCGTCTGGGTAAATTTGGGTTTGATTCTCCTTGAAATTATTTTAAAACATCATTTTTCAGTGTATTTCATTTTTAATTTTTTTCTCAACTTTTCAATCCATCTTTCTGCAAATTTCAACAATTAACGTCCAGTTAGTCGACTCTTTCTTCTTTTTTTTTCTCTTTTTGTTTGATCAACCTTAGGAGATTTTAGTGTCACATTTACACAAAATAAAGGGGGTCACACTATACGCAGGTAATTTTCTTTGAAGAGGTTAAAAATCATGAATTTTTGGTGACTGGTTGCACTATACACAGGTAAATTTTTTCTGGAGGGGTTAAAAATTCATGCCAAAAATTTAAGGGTCACACTATAGTTGAATTAAGCTCATACACAAGTATATACGCTATATGTGTATGCATTGTATGTCTAGATAGCAATCTTTCTTTTATACATGTTTCATTTCAAGGGAAATTTTAATTTTTATTCAGTTTTTCTAATGTACTTACAGGAAGGAAGAGAATCTGTTCATAGTGATTACTGATCCAAGTCCTTTCCACCAATGCATTAGACACTTTCAAGGGATTCGTTGTTAGTATATTTGGTAATCCATCACTTAAGCAGAATAACATAAACTGTAATTCACCAAACGACGTAAAATCAATAAGACCAAGGTAGATAGTTTATTACAATTAAACATTATTCCAACAGTTAATGATGGACTACGCAGCAAATGATTTTGTTTAGTTTGGATTGTGTTATGGCATATCAACATCAATGGGGGGTATTTAATGCCGAAAATTTTTTTATTGCTGGTAGTATTTTGTTTAGTCAAAAATTTGGTAATATTTTACCTTCGAAAATGTGTTCCCCGTAATAATTTTTTCAAAAAACCTTGCCAGTAATATTTCTTCCTCAAAAATGTATAACTGGTATTATTTTTTTTCTTCAAAAATTTATTGCTGGAAATCATTTTTTACAAAGTATTTCTGGTATTAAACCCTATTTTTACACTTTCATAGTGTTTTTACCCCAGTTTCAGGGTTAACTATTTGCCCATAACTGGGACCCTAACAAGTGCTACCATCCTGGGCCAGGGCGGACCTGGGAATGCCAGCAATTAAGAGGTGGTTCCATGCTCCTTAAAACCTCCTGATCAGAGGCCTGGCTGTTGGATGTAGTTTATTGTCTAATCTGGACACGGATGCAGTTTATCATCATGCACAGGACAGATGCATCAAATGAATTCTGAAAACATGGGACTTTTCTTCTACTGCTGATGTCACATGAATATGTGAAGATGCAATGTGAACAACACCTCAGAACATACATATGAAAAAATCTTTGCACCATTAGTGTGTCATTTTCATTTATACTATTGATGATTGAGGCATTTTTTTCAATTTTCATTTAGCATACATCATGACAGTGAATGCGCCCAAGCAGCAAGCAACTTACTAGCATCACTCATGCGTTCTTTGTGCTGGGGGTCATTCTGCGACATATTGCGACAGGATTAGTAACAGATCAGTTACCTTAGTGGAAACGCACGGTTAGCAAAGAATAAATTATCTCTGACATTGCCACAACTTTTAAATGTGAATAAGACAAAAATTATTTTTAAGCAAAGAACATTTATAAAATTAAAACATTTAAAGACATAAAATGAAGTGATGGATTACTGTATATATTTCTGCATTTATATTCTAAACTGTGTTGCATGAGAGAAGTAAAAATTTCATGTTGGGGGGGGGGGCTTCCAAATACAACATAGCTTAGAATATAAGCACAGCAAAATATAATAACACTGACACCCTTGAAAATGGTTAATGTATTGGTCGAGAGCACTTGCAATAATAACCATTACACTTTCAACACACACTTTACACTTTCCTGGGTATGACGATAAACTACATCCGCATCCTGGGTATGACGATAAACTACATCCACGTCCTGCGTATGACGTTAAACTACATCCGCGTCCTGAGTAAGACAATAAACTACATCCAACAGCAAGGCCTCTCTGATCAGGAGGTTTTGAGGAGCGTGGAACCGCCTCTTAATTGCTGGCGTTCCCAGGTCCACCCTGATCTGGGGTGGTAGCACCTGTTAGGGTCCCAGCTATGGGCAAATAGTTGACAACCAAACTTGTGTAAAAATAGGTTTTAATACCAGAAATACTTTGTAATAAAAAATAAATATTACCAGCAATAATTTTTGAAGGAAAAATTATTATCAGCAATACTTTAAAAAAAAAGTACTAGCAATACAAACAGCTATACATTCTTTGAAAAAAAGATGACCAGATATAGGTTTCTTCAATGAAAAATATTCCCAGAAATAGATTTTTGAAGAAAAACATATTACCAGCAAGAAAACTTGTGTCGGCATTAAATAATTCATTGAGGAGGTTGATATGCCATAAAAGAAACTTTCAAACCAAACCAAATCAAACTTACTTTACATATAAGAAAAAAAAATTTAAGAACATTATAAAAACTGAATAAAATACTTATAGAATATTCCTTGCTCATCTACTCCATCCACATGGTCTAACAGCTCAGCCCTTCCCCCTACCAATTCCTTGCACATCTACTCACCCCACATGGTCTAACAGCTCAGCCCTTCCCCCTACCAATTCCTTGCTCATCTACTCCACCCACATGGTCTAACAGCTCAGCCCTTCTCCCCTACCAATTCCTTGCACATCTACTCACCCCACATGGTCTAACAGCTCAGCCCTTCCCCCTACCAATTCCTTGCTCATCTACTCACCCCACATGGTCTAACAGCTCAGCCCTTCCCCCTACCAATTCCTTGCTCATCTACTAAACCCACATGGTCTAACAGCTCAGCCCTTCCCCCTACCAATTCCTTGCTCATCTACTAAACCCACATGGTCTAACAGCTCAGCCCTTCTGCCTACCAATTCCTTGCTCATCTACTCAAACAAAATGGTCTAACAGCTCAGCCCTTCTGCCTAACAATTCCTTGCTCATCTACTAAACCCACATGGTCTAACAGCTCAGCCCTTCCCCCTACCAATTCCTTGCTCTTCTACTCACCCCACATGGTCTAACAGCTCAGCCCTTCCCCCTACCAATTCCTTGCTCATCTACTCACCCCACATGGTCTAACAGCTCAGCCCTTCCCCTACCAATTCCTTGCTCATCTACTAAACCCACATGGTCTAACAGCTCAGCCCTTCCCCCTACCAATTACTTGCTCATCTACTAAACCCACATGGTCTAACAGCACAGCCCTCCCCCCTACCAATTCCTTGCTCATCTACTAAACCCACATGGTCTAACAGCTCAGCCCTTCCCCCTACCAATTCCTTGCTCATCTACTAAACCCACATGGTCTAACAGCTCAGCCCTTCTGCCTACCAATTCCTTGCTCATCTACTAAACCCACATGGTCTAACAGCTCAGCCCTTCTGCCTACCAATTCCTTGCTCATCTACTAAACCCACATGGTCTAACAGCTCAGCCCTTCCACCTACCAATTACTTGCTTATCTACTAAACCCACATGGTCTAACAGCTCAGCCCTTCCCCCTACCAATTCCTTGCTCATCTACTAAACCCACATGGTCTAACAGCTCAGCCCTTCCCCCTACCAATTCCTTGCTCATCTACTAAACCTACATGGTCTAACAGCTCAGCCCTTCCCCCTACCAATTCCTTGCTCATCTACTAAACCCACATGGTCTAACAGCTCAGCCCTTCCCCCTACCAATTCCTTGCTCATCTACTCACCCCACATGGTCTAACAGCTCAGCCCTTCCCCCTACCAATTACTTGCTCATCTACTAAACCCACATGGTCTAACAGCTCAGCCCTTCTGCCTACCAATTCCTTGCTCATCTACTAAACCCACATGGTCTAACAGCTCAGCCCTTCTGCCTACCAATTCCTTGCTCATCTACTAAACCCACATGGTCTAACAGCTCAGCCCTTCTGCCTACCAATTCCTTGCTCATCTACTCAAACCAAATGGTCTAACAGCTCAGCCCTTCCCCCTACCAATTCCTTGCTCATCTACTCACCCCACATGGTCTAACAGCTCAGCCCTTCCCCCTACCAATTACTTGCTCATCTACTAAACCCACATGGTCTAACAGCTCAGCCCTTCCCCCTACCAATTACTTGCTCATCTACTAAACCCACATGGTCTAACAGCTCAGCCCTTCCCCCTACCAATTCCTTGCTCATCTACTAAACCCACATGGTCTAACAGCTCAGCCCTTCCACCTACCAATTACTTGCTCATCTACTAAACCCACATGGTCTAACAGCTCAGCCCTTCCCCCTACCAATTCCTTGCTCATCTACTAAACCCACATAGTCTAACAGCTCAGCCCTTCCCCCTACCAATTCCTTGCTCATCTACTCACCCCACATGGTCTAACAGCTCAGCCCTTCCCCCTACCAATTCCTTGCTCATCTACTAAACCCACATGGTCTAACAGCTCAGCCCTTCCCCCTTCCAATTCCTTGCTCATCTACTCACCCCACATGGTCTAACAGCTCAGCCCTTCCCCTTTCCAATTCCTTGCTCATCTACTCACCCCACATGGTCTAACAGCTCAGCCCTCCCCCCTACCAATTACTTGCTCATCTACTAAACCCACATGGTCTAACAGCTCAGCCCTTCTGCCTACCAATTCCTTGCTCATCTACTAAACCCACATGGTCTAACAGCTCAGCCCTTCTGCCTTCCAATTCCTTGCTCATCTACTAAACCCACATGGTCTAACAGCTCAGCCCTTCTGCCTACCAATTCCTTGCTCATCTACTCAAACCAAATGGTCTAACAGCTCAGCCCTTCCCCCTACCAATTCCTTGCTCATCTACTCACCCCACATGGTCTAACAGCTCAGCCCTTCCCCCTACCAATTACTTGCTCATCTACTAAACCCACATGGTCTAACAGGTCAGCCCTTCCCCCTACCAATTCCTTGCTCATCTACTAAACCCACATGGTCTAACAGCTCAGCCCTTCCCCCTACCAATTCCTTGCTCATCTACTCACCCCACATGGTCTAACAGCTCAGCCCTTCCCCCTACCAATTCCTTGCTCATCTACTAAACCCACATGGTCTAACAGCTCAGCCCTTCCGCCTACCAATTCCTTGCTCATTTACTAAACCCACATGGTCTAACAGCTCAGCCCTTCTGCCTACCAATTCCTTGCTCATCTACTCAAACCAAATGGTCTAACAGCTCAGCCCTTCCCCCTACCAATTCCTTGCTCATCTACTCACCCCACATGGTCTAACAGCTCAGCCCTTCCCCCTACCAATTACTTGCTCATCTACTAAACCCACATGGTCTAACAGGTCAGCCCTTCCCCCTACCAATTCCTTGCTCATCTACTCACCCCACATGGTCTAACAGCTCAGCCCTTCCCCCTACCAATTACTTGCTCATCTACTAAACCCACATGGTCTAACAGGTCAGCCCTTCCCCCTACCAATTCCTTGCTCATCTACTAAACCCACATGGTCTAACAGCTCAGCCCATCCCCCTACCAATTCCTTGCTCATCTACTCACCCCACATGGTCTAACAGCTCAGCCCTTCCCCCTACAAATTACTTGCTCATCTACTAAACCCACATGGTCTAACAGGTCAGCCCTTCCCCCTGCCAATTCCTTGCTCATCTACTAAACCCACATGGTCTAACAGCTCAGCCCTTCTGCCTACCAATTCCTTGCTCATCTACTCACCCCACATGGTCTAACAGCTCAGCCCTTCCCCCTACCAATTACTTGCTCATCTACTAAACCCACATGGTCTAACAGCTCAGCCCTTCCCCCTACCAATTCCTTGCTCATCTACTAAACCCACATGGTCTAACAGCTCAGCCCTTCTGCCTACCAATTCCTTGCTCATCTACTCAAACCAAATGGTCTAACAGCTCAGCCCTTCCTCCTACCAATTCCTTGCTCATCTACTAAACCCACATGGTCTAACAGCTCAGCCCTTCCCCCTACCAATTCCTTGCTCATCTACTAAACCCACATGGTCTAACAGCTCAGCCCTTCTGCCTACCAATTCCTTGCTCATCTACTCAAACCAAATGGTCTAACAGCTCAGCCCTTCCCCTACCAATGCCTTGCTCATCTACTAAACCCACATGGTCTAACAGCTCAGCCCTTCTCCCCTACCAATTCCTTGCTCATCTCCTCATCCCATATAATGGTTGTCTATACAAATGGATTCTACTGAATCCATGTGACAGACAAATCTATCTGCTGCCAAAGGCGAAACAGAATTCTCCTCGATCGCAAGTATGACTGTTAATATAGACAAGCACTTGGATATACCTTATTGGTGGTTTTGTTTCCACGTGAACATCGAAAAACTTCACTTACTTCTTTACAGTGTGATGCCAATTCGAAGAGCAAACTTCAAAAGGAACCATTTCATTCTACCACAAATTGTTTTAACCCTTGCCAGAAACAGGATTCCTCAGAAAATTGGATTTCAACTGTTACCATTGCTGCATGCAACAGTAGTCGCTGTAGAATTCTCTCCCTTTGCAGCTGTAGGCGCATTCTGTCGCCAGAGACGGTTGCTATAAATAAACACTTGTCGACTGTTATTTCCAATATTTTAAGCTGGGAATCACCTACTTCTGCTTTGGAACAAGGTTAAACTTTTTTTTGAATTCTTCTAGACTCTACATGAGGCGTAAAACCAATTAAACGTTAAATGTTAATTTTTCGCGATTTTTTGTAAACAAAAATGGCCGCATCAATATCCAACAAAGCCTTTATTCAGAAGTTTTTATTTGATTAGGACTCCAATGATGATTTTGAAGGCTTTACTCGAGCGGATATTGATGGTGAAGTGGTTGAAGATGATAACCACGCTAGTGACATGGAGGAAACCGATGATGACTACTATTATCATGCCCGACTAATTTTATGGAAGCTACTGACGACCATCAATACAACTGATAACCTTTCTGAAGGTGAATTATTTTGTTTATTTATAAACAATGAAATAATAACTTTATTTGTCAATGAGACAAATAAATATGTTAGTCGGGTGAAAGAAAGAGCAAACAAATGCTGGTGTCTTCTCATATGTAAACACGTCACTTTTTTGACAAAAATGAAAGCCTTCTTCGCCATTTTGCTTCTGATTGCACCCCCCTCCCCCAGAACTCCAAAAAGTAGTCATAAAAGTTGAAGTATGTTGAATGAGTTATGTATTTTTTAATGTATTTGTTTATTATTTTGTGTTTCAATTTTTTGTTTTCAACGTCAAAATTTAATGCATTACATCAAAATATTACTCATTCATTCTTTTATTAGTGTAAAAAAAAATCTATACGCATAAGACAAAGAAAGTTATAACAATTATAAAATGTTTTTGCACCCTCAAAAAAAAGAAAAAATTCAGCGGCAAGGAGGAACAATTCTAGAAAGAATTTAGCACGGTAAAGGTTAAATTTGATCCATGTGAAAATAAACTCTTTTGTCTAAATTTCTGAAATGAGGAATTATCATTATTTAAAGCTGATCATCAAAGAGGAGAATAAAGGAAGCAAATTGTTACCGTCATTTAGGGGGGAAAGAAAGCTGATCATCAAACAGGAGAATAAAGGAAGCAAATTGTTACCGTCATTTAGGGGGGAAAGAAAGCTGATCATCAAAGAGGATAATAAAGGAAGCAAATTGTTACCGTCATTTAGGGGGGAAAGAAAGCTGATCATCAAACAGGAGAATAAAGGAAGCAAATTGTTACCGTCATTTAGGGGGGAAAGAAAGCTGATCATCAAAGAGGATAATAAAGGAAGCAAATTGTTACCGTCATTTAGGGGGGAAAGAAAGCTGATCATCAAAGAGGATAATAAAGGAAGCAAATTGTTACCGTCATTTAGGGGGGAAAGAAAGCTGATCATCAAACAGGAGAATAAAGGAAGCAAATTGTTACCGTCATTTAGGGGGGAAAGAAAGCTGATCATCAAACAGGAGAATAAAGGAAGCAAATTGTTACCGTCATTTAGGGGGGAAAGAAAGCTGATCATCAAAGAGGATAATAAAGGAAGCAAATTGTTACCGTCATTTAGGGGGGAAAGAAAGCTGATCATCAAAGAGGATAATAAAGGAAGCAAATTGTTACCGTCATTTAGGGGGGAAAGAAAGCTGATCATCAAAGAGGATAATAAAGGAAGCAAATTGTTACCGTCATTTAGGGGGGAAAGAAAGCTGATCATCAAACAGGAGAATAAAGGAAGCAAATTGTTACCGTCATTTAGGGGGGAAAGAAAGCTGATCATCAAAGAGGATAATAAAGGAAGCAAATTGTTACCGTCATTTAGGGGGGAAAGAAAGCTGATCATCAAAGAGGATAATAAAGGAAGCAAATTGTTACCGTCATTTAGGGGGGAAAGAAAGCTGATCATCAAACAGGAGAATAAAGGAAGCAAATTGTTACCGTCATTTAGGGGGGAAAGAAAGCTGATCATCAAACAGGAGAATAAAGGAAGCAAATTGTTACCGTCATTTAGGGGGGAAAGAAAGCTGATCATCAAAGAGGAGAATAAAGGAAGCAAATTGTTACCGTCATTTAGGGGGGAAAGAAAGCTGATCATCAAAGAGGAGAATAAAGGAAGCAAATTGTTACCGTCATTTAGGGGGGAAAGAAAGCTGATCATCAAACAGGAGAATAAAGGAAGCAAATTGTTACCGTCATTTAGGGGGGAAAGAAAGCTGATCATCAAAGAGGATAATAAAGGAAGCAAATTGTTACCGTCATTTAGGGGGGAAAGAAAGCTGATCATCAAAGAGGATAATAAAGGAAGCAAATTGTTACCGTCATTTAGGGGGGAAAGAAAGCTGATCATCAAAGAGGATAATAAAGGAAGCAAATTGTTACCGTCATTTAGGGGGGAAAGAAAGCTGATCATCAAACAGGAGAATAAAGGAAGCAAATTGTTACCGTCATTTAGGGGGGAAAGAAAGCTGATCATCAAACAGGAGAATAAAGGAAGCAAATTGTTACCGTCATTTAGGGGGGAAAGAAAGCTGATCATCAAACAGGGGAATAAAGGAAGCAAATTGTTACCGTCATTTAGGGGGGAAAGAAAGCTGATCATCAAACAGGAGAATAAAGGAAGCAAATTGTTACCGTCATTTAGGGGGGAAAGAAAGCTGATCATCAAAGAGGATAATAAAGGAAGCAAATTGTTACCGTCATTTAGGGGGGAAAGAAAGCTGATCATCAAAGAGGATAATAAAGGAAGCAAATTGTTACCGTCATTTAGGGGGGAAAGAAAGCTGATCATCAAAGAGGATAATAAAGGAAGCAAATTGTTACCGTCATTTAGGGGGGAAAGAAAGCTGATCATCAAACAGGAGAATAAAGGAAGCAAATTGTTACCGTCATTTAGGGGGGAAAGAAAGCTGATCATCAAACAGGAGAATAAAGGAAGCAAATTGTTACCGTCATTTAGGGGGGAAAGAAAGCTGATCATCAAAGAGGAGAATAAAGGAAGCAAATTGTTACCGTCATTTAGGGGGGAAAGAAAGCTGATCATCAAAGAGGATAATAAAGGAAGCAAATTGTTACCGTCATTTAGGGGGGAAAGAAAGCTGATCATCAAACAGGAGAATAAAGGAAGCAAATTGTTACCGTCATTTAGGGGGGAAAGAAAGCTGATCATCAAACAGGAGAATAAAGGAAGCAAATTGTTACCGTCATTTAGGGGGGAAAGAAAGCTGATCATCAAAGAGGATAATAAAGGAAGCAAATTGTTACCGTCATTTAGGGGGGAAAGAAAGCTGATCATCAAAGAGGATAATAAAGGAAGCAAATTGTTACCGTCATTTAGGGGGGAAAGAAAGCTGATCATCAAACAGGAGAATAAAGGAAGCAAATTGTTACCGTCATTTAGGGGGGAAAGAAAGCTGATCATCAAACAGGAGAATAAAGGAAGCAAATTGTTACCGTCATTTAGGGGGGAAAGAAAGCTGATCATCAAAGAGGATAATAAAGGAAGCAAATTGTTACCGTCATTTAGGGGGGAAAGAAAGCTGATCATCAAACAGGAGAATAAAGGAAGCAAATTGTTACCGTCATTTAGGGGGGAAAGAAAGCTGATCATCAAACAGGAGAATAAAGGAAGCAAATTGTTACCGTCATTTAGGGGGGAAAGAAAGCTGATCATCAAAGAGGAGAATAAAGGAAGCAAATTGTTACCGTCATTTAGGGGGGAAAGAAAGCTGATCATCAAACAGGATAATAAAGGAAGCAAATTGTTACCGTCATTTAGGGGGGAAAGAAAGCTGATCATCAAACAGGAGAATAAAGGAAGCAAATTGTTACCGTCATTTAGGGGGGAAAGAAAGCTGATCATCAAAGAGGATAATAAAGGAAGCAAATTGTTACCGTCATTTAGGGGGGAAAGAAAGCTGATCATCAAAGAGGATAATAAAGGAAGCAAATTGTTACCGTCATTTAGGGGGGAAAGAAAGCTGATCATCAAAGAGGATAATAAAGGAAGCAAATTGTTACCGTCATTTAGGGGGGAAAGAAAGCTGATCATCAAAGAGGATAATAAAGGAAGCAAATTGTTACCGTCATTTAGGGGGGAAAGAAAGCTGATCATCAAACAGGAGAATAAAGGAAGCAAATTGTTACCGTCATTTAGGGGGGAAAGAAAGCTGATCATCAAACAGGAGAATAAAGGAAGCAAATTGTTACCGTCATTTAGGGGGGGAAAGAAAGCTGATCATCAAACAGGAGAATAAAGGAAGCAAATTGTTACCGTCATTTAGGGGGGAAAGAAAGCTGATCATCAAACAGGAGAATAAAGGAAGCAAATTGTTACCGTCATTTAGGGGGGAAAGAAAGCTGATCATCAAAGAGGAGAATAAAGGAAGCAAATTGTTACCGTCATTTAGGGGGGAAAGAAAGCTGATCATCAAAGAGGATAATAAAGGAAGCAAATTGTTACCGTCATTTAGGGGGGAAAGAAAGCTGATCATCAAACAGGAGAATAAAGGAAGCAAATTGTTACCGTCATTTAGGGGGGAAAGAAAGCTGATCATCAAACAGGAGAATAAAGGAAGCAAATTGTTACCGTCATTTAGGGGGGAAAGAAAGCTGATCATCAAACAGGATAATAAAGGAAGCAAATTGTTACCGTCATTTAGGGGGGAAAGAAAGCTGATCATCAAAGAGGAGAATAAAGGAAGCAAATTGTTACCGTCATTTAGGGGGGAAAGAAAGCTGATCATCAAAGAGGATAATAAAGGAAGCAAATTGTTACCGTCATTTAGGGGGGAAAGAAAGCTGATCATCAAACAGGAGAATAAAGGAAGCAAATTGTTACCGTCATTTAGGGGGGAAAGAAAGCTGATCATCAAACAGGAGAATAAAGGAAGCAAATTGTTACCGTCATTTAGGGGGGAAAGAAAGCTGATCATCAAACAGGATAATAAAGGAAGCAAATTGTTACCGTCATTTAGGGGGGAAAGAAAGCTGATCATCAAAGAGGAGAATAAAGGAAGCAAATTGTTACCGTCATTTAGGGGGGAAAGAAAGCTGATCATCAAACAGGAGAATAAAGGAAGCAAATTGTTACCGTCATTTAGGGGGGAAAGAAAGCTGATCATCAAAGAGGATAATAAAGGAAGCAAATTGTTACCGTCATTTAGGGGGGAAAGAAAGCTGATCATCAAAGAGGATAATAAAGGAAGCAAATTGTTACCGTCATTTAGGGGGGAAAGAAAGCTGATCATCAAAGAGGATAATAAAGGAAGCAAATTGTTACCGTCATTTAGGGGGGAAAGAAAGCTGATCATCAAACAGGAGAATAAAGGAAGCAAATTGTTACCGTCATTTAGGGGGGAAAGAAAGCTGATCATCAAACAGGAGAATAAAGGAAGCAAATTGTTACCGTCATTTAGGGGGGAAAGAAAGCTGATCATCAAAGAGGAGAATAAAGGAAGCAAATTGTTACCGTCATTTAGGGGGGAAAGAAAGCTGATCATCAAACAGGAGAATAAAGGAAGCAAATTGTTACCGTCATTTAGGAGGGAAAGAAAGCTGATCATCAAAGAGGATAATAAAGGAAGCAAATTGTTACCGTCATTTAGGGGGGAAAGAAAGCTGATCATCAAACAGGAGAATAAAGGAAGCAAATTGTTACCGTCATTTAGGGGGGAAAGAAAGCTGATCATCAAACAGGAGAATAAAGGAAGCAAATTGTTACCGTCATTTAGGGGGGAAAGAAAGCTGATCATCAAAGAGGATAATAAAGGAAGCAAATTGTTACCGTCATTTAGGGGGGAAAGAAAGCTGATCATCAAAGAGGAGAATAAAGGAAGCAAATTGTTACCGTCATTTAGGGGGGAAAGAAAGCTGATCATCAAACAGGAGAATAAAGGAAGCAAATTGTTACCGTCATTTAGGGGGGAAAGAAAGCTGATCATCAAAGAGGATAATAAAGGAAGCAAATTGTTACCGTCATTTAGGGGGGAAAGAAAGCTGATCATCAAACAGGAGAATAAAGGAAGCAAATTGTTACCGTCATTTAGGGGGGAAAGAAAGCTGATCATCAAACAGGAGAATAAAGGAAGCAAATTGTTACCGTCATTTAGGGGGGAAAGAAAGCTGATCATCAAAGAGGAGAATAAAGGAAGCAAATTGTTACCGTCATTTAGGGGGGAAAGAAAGCTGATCATCAAACAGGAGAATAAAGGAAGCAAATTGTTACCGTCATTTAGGGGGGAAAGAAAGCTGATCATCAAACAGGAGAATAAAGGAAGCAAATTGTTACCGTCATTTAGGGAGGAAAGAAAGCTGATCATCAAAGAGGAGAATAAAGGAAGCAAATTGTTACCGTCATTTAGGGGGGAAAGAAAGCTGATCATCAAAGAGGAGAATAAAGGAAGCAAATTGTTACCGTCATTTAGGGGGGAAAGAAAGCTGATCATCAAAGAGGATAATAAAGGAAGCAAATTGTTACCGTCATTTAGGGGGGAAAGAAAGCTGATCATCAAACAGGAGAATAAAGGAAGCAAATTGTTACCGTCATTTAGGGGGGAAAGAAAGCTGATCATCAAACAGGAGAATAAAGGAAGCAAATTGTTACCGTCATTTAGGGGGGAAAGAAAGCTGATCATCAAAGAGGAGAATAAAGGAAGCAAATTGTTACCGTCATTTAGGGGGGAAAGAAAGCTGATCATCAAAGAGGAGAATAAAGGAAGCAAATTGTTACCGTCATTTAGGGGGAAAAGAAAGCTGATCATCAAACAGGAGAATAAAGGAAGCAAATTGTTACCGTCATTTAGGGGGGAAAGAAAGCTGATCATCAAACAGGAGAATAAAGGAAGCAAATTGTTACCGTCATTTAGGGGGGAAAGAAAGCTGATCATCAAACAGGAGAATAAAGGAAGCAAATTGTTACCGTCATTTAGGGGGGAAAGAAAGCTGATCATCAAAGAGGAGAATAAAGGAAGCAAATTGTTACCGTCATTTAGGGGGGAAAGAAAGCTGATCATCAAACAGGAGAATAAAGGAAGCAAATTGTTACCGTCATTTAGGGGGGAAAGAAAGCTGATCATCAAAGAGGATAATAAAGGAAGCAAATTGTTACCGTCATTTAGGGGGGAAAGAAAGCTGATCATCAAACAGGAGAATAAAGGAAGCAAATTGTTACCGTCATTTAGGGGGGAAAGAAAGCTGATCATCAAAGAGGAGAATAAAGGAAGCAAATTGTTACTGTCTTTTAAGGGGGGGATAGAACAAACCATTTTAATCATAAAATGTGGCAAAGTGTCCAAAATTTGAAAGCTAATGGCACACCCTTTGAATTTCTTTTGCATACCCCCAAGGTGCCAAGTAGACAAGTTTAAGACCCGTGCCTTAGTCAAAACTGTTCCTGATTGTTGGACAAATCAGATAATTGAGGCAATTTACTTTTTCACAAATTCTAGAAAAATCTAAGAAGATAACACAATGCTTCAAATATTCTGGAATATATTTCGAAATGCTAAGCTGAGCAGAAATACTGAATGCTCTCGTGTCCTGGGTAAGATGATAAACTACATCCACATCCTGTGTAAGATGATAAACTACATCCAACAGCAAGGCCTCTGAACAAGAGATTTTGAAGACCGTGGAACCAGCTCTTAATTGCTGGTGTTTCCAGGGTGGTAGCACTTATTAGGGTCCCAGCCATGGGCAAATAGTTAACCCCCAAACTAGGGTCGTAATACTATGAAAGTGTAAAAATAGGTTTTAATACCAGCAAAACATTTTTGAAGAAAATAAATATTAGCAGCAATACATTTTTGTAAAAAATTCTTACCAACAATGAATTTTTGAAAAAAAAAAATTATTACCAGCAATACCTTTTTGGACAAAAAATATTACCAGCAATAAAAATCTTGTCGGCATTAAATAACCCATTGAGGTTGATCTGCTGTAAAACAAAACAAACCAAATCTGAATGCCCTCATGTCAAACCTTACAATTGATAATACAAAAAGTTATTTACATTCAGGTGAATGTCCTCATCTTTGTTGTTATTATCTCAACATTTCAACTGTTGTACCATTTGGTCTTCTTCAGGTGACTGTTGATGTGGATAAGCTTCAGAGACTTTCAAAGTTAACCCTTTATTAAATCTAGGGAGGTAGATTGTTCTCGTTTCTTCTGTCCATATCTAGAGATATCTCATTTGTTCATATTTCGTAATACTCGGTCATTGTCCCACCCAAAGAGACTGCCTTCTGCAAATGCTTCTTTCCAGAAGAACAGTAAAATTCACACCAAAACAAAAATCACGGTTAACGTTTGGAGAATTTATAAATTCACTTTCACCACTGATGTACTGGCTCAGCCATCTTTAAATAGAAACAAAATTATGTTGTCCACTACGACATACCAAACCAATATAAAAGACAAGTGTTACGCTTATGGTTAAAATGCATTGAACACGTATCAGTTCTTGTCTGGTTCTGTATTTAAATTGCAGATACCAAATGCCATTAGATTAGACCACGTAAATGGAATTCATTAGCCTGAAAGGACAGTTTATCTTAAAGAAAAACCTGATTTTAAACCCTCTATGGCTATACCCAATCATGAGAAAGGCTTAGGAAGAAAACAATGAAGATAAAATGCAAATCTGGAGTCCAAAAAGCAGGCTGATCTCAAATCCAATCTTGGTCTGACAACTCTTGCAATGACACGTGTCATTCCCTCGGACAATGTAGAGAGAAAAGATGTGTTTCATAAGAAACTGTCAATACTTCATTAAAGTTTTTTAAAAAGTTCTGGACACTCCAGTGTTGTCTGTGACGACTAAAAAACATTCACCGCTTATAAGTCTGTGCTTATTTGGTAAAACAGACGCTGCAGTAGCACCATGAGCTGAATTCAAATTCACAAAGCACAGATCCAGAGGGTCACTCTTTGTTGGTATTACTGCCAATTTTATTTTTTAAATAAAATCTTGAATACGGTTTATGAGATGTTGGTTTGGCTTTGAGCCACACAATACCAAAGGAGATGTTAGTCCAAACACTACTTTTCATCCTGATATAAAAGAACCATTTTTTTAACTTTTATTTATGCGACTTCAACAAGCTATTGAGCGAGTACAATTCTCATCAAATTTCAAAGAAATGCAGCTTTGCACAATAAATATTCATAGATTCAGAAAATTTTTTTTTCCCCTCATGGACAGGTTTCTGGTGGCTTAACTATTTCCCCACTAGATTTACTGTTGGTGAAGAGAAGAGTGGTATATCACCCCACAGGACAAAAAACAAGATTTGTCAAAGGGCAAATGAGTTTCTTTTAGGAGCCAATGGTCAACATGTGTGTGTGTGCGTATATATATATATATATATATATATGAAGAAATAGTCTTAAAGTGTGCTATATTTATGGGATAAAGTTCTCAATATCAGAGATAGAGCGTGTGTAAATATAAAAGTGGACATGGAAGTCAGCACTTAGAGGCGACAGTCTGTTTCATGCTAGAGCAATCGTCAGGCAATATATATATATATACATACATACATACACACACACAGGGTCCCAGCTATGCATGTATATATACATACATACATACATACATATATATACACACACACACGTTTAATGAGAACAGATAGAGTCCAATTCTGACATTCGTAACATTCAATTTAAAAGAGGTCTCGATATAGAAGTAGAGCAATAGCCTTTACTTTAGAATATTACATCAAAAACATGTAAATATCGAGGTCTCGATATAGAAGTAGAGCAATAGCCTTTATTTTAGGATATTACATCAAAAACATGTAAAAAACAATACACAAATCTAATAGTACACATCGAAACATGATTGCATTTGTGTAGTTTTTTTATTTGTTTTTGATGTAATATCATAAGTATATATATATATATATATATATATATATATATATATATATATATATATATATATATATATCATAACGCAAAGATGGGATCTCAAGCCCCAAATGGCAACCATCCTAAAGATGGGGCATTGATAAAAATACGTGTACTTGGACTAACATGGATTTCTGTGTTGGGCAGTGTCAGGAAGAGCAGATCTGGCCTTATAAAATCTTGCCTCAAATCATAATGACAAATTCTTTGTCAAGCAGGACCCACCTTGTTTTGTGCAAGATTAATCCTGCTCTTGCCGCAAAAAAAAAAAAGACAAAACATTAATATGAAAAAAAATAAAAGTGTCTGTAATTTAATCCTGACCAGGTATCTCGACTTCAGTCATTTTCTCACTGATGTGACATGGCTTCTTGCTGTCTTTTCTACAAAACATGGCTACTGTTCCGATGAGCTTTTTCCTTCGTGCCTTGACTGCATGAATTTAAGCGTGCTACTAGATTGGCAATTAGGTCTCATCATTTTTGTTATGGTGAGATATGTAATCACCACCGGAACATTTGATATAAGGGACCGTGTCACCGGTCACCGGATATACATTAGGAGAGACTCCCTGGACTGAACACAACAACTACACTCTGTCTCTCTGTAAATACGTTAAATAAACTTCTCTTCTTTATTCAAACCTACAGTATCTATTTATTCCTTTATTTCCTTTATGGAATACTATTTCTTGATTATCCCTATATTATCGCCACCTCAGGATATATCAATTTTATTGTTGAATTAGCAAGGATGCAACTGACATTTCTACTCTAATAGTTTCTTTTCTCACACTTCTCGCTTCTGCTGTAGAACTATCTCCCGACGTTTTGCTACCCTGTCACCTACAATATTAAAAAATTTGAATGCAATGTCAATCGTCATCTTCTGTCCTGTCTACTCACTAAAGTCTTCTCATTCTCTTTCACTCCCAGTAACCCCCCCCCGCGAGAGAGAGAGAGAGAGAGAGTGTTGTCCAGTATGTCTTCCCCTTCAAACATACCGTATTGCAAAAAGTCTTCCATAAAAGTAATTTACTGCTAAGCGTCACTAGCATTGCTCAACAGACATCTCTTAATGCTCCAGGGGTAGAAATGATTGTGACAAAGAAACCCCTTAGCTGTTGTACGATTAATAACTTTTAAATGGCATAATTCAACCTTGCATGGAGTATTGCTGCCATTTATGGTCTGGGGCCCCTGCGTGTTGCCTCGGGGTTCTTGATAAGATCCAGAGACGGATATGCAATGTGATTGGCCCTGATCTGTCATCTCGTCTGCAGTCGCTCTCTCACAGACGGAATGTTGCATCACTCTGCCTTTTCTACAAGTACTTCCACGGTAATTGCTCTGAGGAGTTGCTCTCACTTGTCCCTAAGCCTCGTGAATTCAAGCGTCCTACGAGGCTGGCATCCCGTTCCCACCCCTTCACCGTAGAAACTGTTAGGTGTAGACGTCTTTTCTACTCCAATAGCTTCATGTCTCGCACATCTCGCCTATGGAACTCCCTTCCCCGTTACTGTTTCCCTGACAAATACAATCTCCAACGGTTTAAGTGTAGCGTCAATCGTCATCTCCAGTTGCCTTGATCTATCCACTTCCTGACATCTTCCATTCCTATCTGCTCTCGCTCTATATCTCCCGTAACCTCCCTACCTCGATAGGCCCTCCGTCCTTCTCTTTCTCCACATCCCTTCCTTTACCACTCCTATCTGCTCTTCCTCCAACCCTTCTGTAACCCCTTGCGTGATAGTGGCCACCGGCCTTGCTCGGGGTGATACGCTTAAAAAAAAAAAAATAAAAAAATAATAATTTTTTTCGGTTGGCACGTTTACCCCATGTTTTTCAGTTGGATTACCTGATGTTGAGAAAACAATCAATCGAATTCTTGCTCAAATATCCACAGCTTGTAAGTTTCTCATGAGTAACACAATGAACTGAATTGCTATAGATATCACGGTAAAGGAAAGAAATTAATTCACGGTAAACGAAAGCTTATTGTACCAAATGCATGCCACCTTCACTAAAGTGTATATTCAAAAACCCAGACAGGTGTGTTATATTTGGGGACCAGCACAAGTATGGGTCATGTCTGGTGATTTCTGGGGACTGGGTTATACAATCTTTGTAGGTAGCATTCAGCTATCAAGCATTTGGCTATCAAGAGAAGACCTTCAAAAGTACATTCAAGCCCCCTGACATACATCTGCAATTAAGTGCTTTGGTCACATTTAAGAGTCAATGACAACAACTGTAAACCGACTCAGATCAGGATTGAAACTGAATTGTTCACACCTGCTTTACTGCGAGAATCATCTGCATTATCAAGGACAAACTTCTCTCAGGAATTGAAGCTGT
Organism: Acanthosepion esculentum; assembly: GCA_964036315.1. NCBI lineage: Eukaryota > Metazoa > Mollusca > Cephalopoda > Sepiida > Sepiidae > Acanthosepion > Acanthosepion esculentum. The sequence continues at coordinate 71,052,799 of OZ038516.1, forward strand.
CTACAGAACAAATGGCAGACTTTGCAATTTCACCCATCTCCAGGCTCCAAAATCAAACAACCAAGATCACGTATATGAAATTGAGAAAAGCATTTTGATGATTGATTTGTCACCCATCTGCAACAGATCCTAGCTTCAATCATGCCAACACAAAAGCTGGTCTTATCGTCCGTTTCAAACTGTCTAACAATGAACACTTCTGCTCTGACGGAACCATCTTCTTGGCAAACACAATTCTGAAAAATGCTCGATTGATTGAGTCGTTTTCTACGATTTATCAACACTGCAGGTTATTTAAAGCCAGAAAATAATTTTTTAGATGATAGAGAGTTGGTGGGTGGGGAGATAATAATGTTTTAGTGATACAAGTCTTACTAATTAACCCATAGCTAGGGGAAGAAGAGGCGGATTCATAGCTAATCAGAATTTGATAAATAAAAAAGAAATTATGTGGATATAAAGTGAGAGATCAATTCTATATTACAATCAATATATAAACTGATCCTTCACTTTGTAGCCAAGGTAGTTTCTATATATTTATATTCCAGATAATGTCAATAAATCTAAAAGACATGCCTGTGTAGCTAATCAGTATTTCATTGATTGATTCGTTTTCTACGGCTTATCAACAAACAAGAAATTATAAAGTGGGGGATCAATTCCATATTACAGTCAATACATAAACTGACCCCTCACTTTGTAGCCAAGGTAGTTTCTATATATTTATATTCCAGAGCATGTAAATAAATCTAAAAGACATGCATGTGTAGCTAATCAGTATTTCATTGATTGATTAGTTCGTTTTCTACGGCTTATCAACAAACAAGAAATTATAAAGTGGGGGATCAATTCCATATTACAGTCAATAAATAAACTGATCCCTCAATCTGTGGCCACATGAGTTCCTATACATTTATATTCCAGAGAATGTAAATAAATCTAAAAGACATGCATGTGTAGCTAATCAGTATTTCATTGATTGATTAGTTCGTTTTCTACGGCTTATCAACAAACAAGAAATTATAAAGTGGGGGATCAATTCCATATTACAGTGAATACACAAACTGATCCCTCGCTTTGTAGCCAAGGTAGTTTCTATATATTTATATTCCAGATAATGTCAATAAATCTAAAAGACATCTAGCTAATCAGTATTTCATGGAGTCACTGATTTGTTTTCTTAGGCTTATCAACCTTTTTAAGGTTATTTATTTCCAGGTAAACTGACACTGGATTGTTCAAAGAAGACTTCAAAAGTAACTAGTAGTGACTTCTCTTGAAAATAGACAAAATTTGGTACCATGGTTTTGTGAAGTACCTTCAGATTGATTTGTTCCTTTTCTATGACTTATTAACCGTTTGCAAGTTATTTAAAAGCCTAAAAATAGTTTTTAGATTGTACATTTTTTTTTTTAGTAGATAATAATGATTTTTAGTGATAAAAGTCTTACTAATTAACCCATAGCTGGGGGAGAAGAGGTGGATTTATAGCTTTCGCAAGTGTATTTGCACGTAAGTAAATATAATAAACCCAATTGGAATTGGAACTTGGTTCTCAAGATTTCCAATTCTGAGCCGTTATCGATTAACAAGGAGACAGATGAATTGATGTTAGTATTCTAAACAAAACAAAAACCAACATGTAGCAGTCACATATTGATCAGATGAAATGTCTACGAAAGCAAATCTTTTCTTCCCTGCTGACAAATGATTGATTGATTTTATTTTTTTTCTGTGGCTTATCAATCCACTGTGGGTTATTTAAAACCAAAATATATTTAAGAATAATTTTTTTGTGAGTGAATATTGACAATATTTTAAGAATTATTTTTCCAGATACAAATTTAACTATTTAACCCATAGAAGGGAGATGGATTCATACTTTGCCCAAGAGTATTTGCAGATAAGTTCATGTAACAAACCCGAACGGAATTTGAACTCGGCTCTCCGATTCCTCATGCAGAGGCACCACCCATTACGCTACCTGTGCATCCATTTAAAAAAGACACAAGCACAAGACAGATTCAAAGATGCCATAAATGCAATATGAAGAAATCTAACAGTGACACTGACAATTGGGAAATAAATGCTAAACACAGGAAACTCTGATGACTTATCAGCTAGGAAGAAATATACCATAACCAAGTGAGGCATAGAATTCTCATAAAACAAGCACCCAAACCTGATCTGCTATCTGGAATTACGTGTCTTAACTGTGGAAGAACTTCAAAAGCCTGAAGACACGAGCGTCGTATTAGCTCACAAATTGGCCAACAGAAAAACAAACAAACAACGAGGGATGTAAAAAAAAGAAAAGTCTAATAGAAGGCACTCAGTGAGGATTGAACTCTCTGCAGTTGATTCATCTTCAGTTTATGACCAAGATTTGTGCAGCTGATGGATTGCTGAGCACCTGACCCTTTCCTGCCATATGTTGAAGTTAGGTGCTAACGGGTCTCTGCAAACAATCTTCCTGTTCAATTATTGACATTGTCAGCGCATTTTATCCCCTTTTCTCTGCCTCATCATCTTTTGCCTAACGTGGTATGTTGCAGAATTGTAGGGGAAACATTGTTGGCTCTTGTAAGCATGGTCATACCATCTCAACTATTTGACACTAGTTATAAGGTCTTCCAAATGGGCCCGTTTCATTTCTGGTGGTCTCTCGTACTGCACCATTTATGATGTGGTCTACAGAGAAGATGGTCAGGATGGTTCTGTATCATTTCATTTTTAATGCTTGGATTTTCTCATTCTTATTCTGCAATTAATATTCAAATGTCCATGGTTGTTTATAGGCATGTATATCTTGACATGTGGCCGAGTGGTTTGAACGTTCGCTTTCTGACCATGAGACCCGGGTTTGAATCTCACCATTTGTCAGGTAGGAGACTTCATGATGTTATTGGAATGGATCAAGGTTGATCCCAGTGTGTAACACCTTTGGAAAGTGCCTGAAAACCATGCCACAGGTTGACCCAAGCCTTGTGAGTGAAAGTGAGTAGATGGAACACTTGAGGGTCGTAGATAGTTGTGCTAGCACAAAGCCATAAGTCATCATGGCTGAGGACTTGAGCATGCTGGCCTTGTTCAAATTGTTGATCACGCTAGATAACACGCTCTCTCCCAGAAACTGTAACTACGGTCTGGTCAGCATAGTTGTAGTATAAGCCACAGGTGGACTCTGAAGGTGTTAAGCAAACACAAATGTGCCTGAGCGAGCATCTGCAATAGGGATTGGCTAGCCGCCCTAGTAGACAGGTATCCGAATGCAAGTGGCCAGCTATTACTATTATTATTATATCTTGACACACATGACTCGGGTTTATTAACTATATTCCCACTAGGAATACAATTCATCATTTATTAACTGCTCTTTCAGTGTTATAATGTAGTCGGTGAAGCGTTTCTCAAAGACCTGGACCAATTTCAAACAGTTGTTTAAATCATGGTCACTAGTTTCTTTCAGGGAAGAAATACAAGGTAACCAAAAAAGTTCTGTCCGTTTTTAAAGGAAAAAAAGAAAACGCTTCACAGTATGTGTAACTTATATTTAGTCTTCGAAGTAATCGCCATCGGCATCCAGCACCTTCTGCCAACGTGTCTCCAGCTGTTCAATGCCCTTGTGGTAGAACTCAGGGTTTGATGCAAAGAAGTCCGTGAGGGCTTTGTGCAAGTCTGTTTCATTGGTGAAGGATTTCCCAGGAAGATGATTATCCAGGGAGTGGAAGAGGTGGTAATCGGATGGTGCAAGGTCAGGTGAATAAGGTGGATGGCACAAAGTCTCCCACCCAAGTTGCTGTATGGTATCCCTGACCACTCACACGACATGCGGCCTGGCATTGTCATGGAGGAAAAGCACACCTTTGCGATTCACCAGTGCTGGCTCCTTCTGGCACAATGCCTGTTGCACACGTTTCAATTGCTGCGAGTATAGGTCTCCAGTGACCGTTTGGCCCGTTGGTAGCAGTTCATAATGAACCACTTGACAACCTGTCCACCAGACACAAAGCATAATCTTGCGTGGGTGCATAGGTGGTCTTGCGGTGTGATGGACAACATCCTGAGGAGACAACCAATGTCTGGAACGCTTGGGAGTTTCGTACAGAACCCACTTTTCATCACTGGTAAGCACTCGATTGAATAAGGATGCGGTACGGTGGCGAGAAAGCAGCGATACACAGGCTGCCACTCGTTGTCCCTTGTGGACATCCAACAGCGTTTGCAGAACCCATTTGCTCAGTTTGTACGTCTTACCTAAGCGGTGCAGGTGAAGTCTAACTGTTTCATCGGAAACGTTGACCTGTCTTGCAAGTTCACCACACTAGACACTTCCATCCTTCTCATAGCTGTCCGGCTTGTAACTGATGGCCGGGCACGGTGTGTGTGTTTTTTATAACGTCTGATGTTCCTACTTCCAGCTGTCCGAATTTGAAAACAATTGCTACACGCATTTTGTATATATTTCAACTTCATTCAATGACTAATCAAAAAACGAACAGAACGTTTTGGTTACCTTGTAGTTTTCAAGCTGAATTTTTTTTTAAATTTGGGGTGGGTGGGTGCTTGAATTTGTAGAAAGAAGTCATTTTGCAAAGAAAATTTGAAAGCATTTAGTGAAACAGAAATTAAGATCATTAACAAAAAAAATGTTGAAATTTTTTATGAATAAAAAACCTTACTGCTAAAATGTTATGTGATCATGCACACACACACACACACATATATATTTTAAGACATTTTTATGTTTAACATTCTTTTTATAGATACAAATATTTAAGTAAATGCTCTGTTTATAATAAACAGTATTAAACAACATTTACCAGCCTGAATGTCCGAGAAATTTTCATAGAAAATATTCGTCCTCCAATAGGAATTGAACCTGTATCCTATATGGAACCGTCATATACCCTGACGTGCCTTTAACCGACTTAGCCACAGAGGAGTGTTCCATATATATATATATATATATATATATATATATATATATATATATATATATATATATATATATATATATATATATATATATATATATATATATATGAAAATTTCTCGGACATTCAGGCTGGTAAATGTTGTTTAATACTGTTTATTATAAACAGAACATTTACTTATATATATATATATATATATATATATATATATATATATATATATATATATATATATGAATGAAAGAATCCTACTATTTAACCAATAGTTGGGGGAGAAGAGGTGGATTCATATCTTTCCCATTGATATTTGCGCATAAGTGAATATAACAGAACTAACTGGAATTGGAACTTGGTTCTCAGATTCCCAATTTTGACATTACAACACCCACACCTCCAATCTTCCACCACCTGGTTTTCCCAAGTGGTCACCGATATAGGTACTAACCAGATTCAACACCGCCAATTGGACAGTACCTGGTGTTTCAACCTATGTGACCTATAATAGTAAAGGCACACCATTATAGTATCAGGGTATCTGTTATGCCTACAATTATATTCTGGGGTTTAAACAAGAGAACAGACTTTTGAATAGAGAGTTGGAAACAATCTATAAATGTGGAAAGTCTAAAAAAAAAAAAAACAAGCAAATTTTATGAAAATTGTCACCCAATGATGGTTAGATAAACGAGGGAAATAATTTGTCTGAGAGAATTTTTATCTCTAAACAGAGGAAGAAGAATTAGGAATTCTTATACAATGTCTGATGATAGCATTTAGTCGCCACTGATTTTCCTAACATTGTTCTGGTATATAAGAATTTACATATCTCCCCAACCCCATACCTAGAAAATTCAAAATTAGGTATAGATAATTTAGAAATGTACTTTCTTAGAAACAAATTTATTGATTACTTAAAGAATTTGATTTCTCAAGACATCAAACATGTTAAAGTCTTTTTTTCATTGCCAATGTCTTTGAGGAAATTGGTAAGACCAAGGATCTTTCTTAGGATCAGAGATTCTCTGCCATGGAGCATGACCGGGGAAATAATTTGAAAATTTGGCCGATTTAATTAAGTGTTGCTTCATTCATCTAATTCTACACATCCAAATAATGTGTGAATGGGAAAAAAAAAAAAGAGAGAGTCCATTTTCTTTGAAGCTGAATAATCAATTGTCATCATGGCAAAGATTCCGTTGCTGGAAAGACCAGGCGACCAGAAGAGGTTTTTTTTTTTTTTTTTTTCACAGCAGGTTGATGAGAAGAACAGAAATACAAAGCTAATGTTTCTTCTTCTCCGAGTTTACAGTTGGATACAGTAAGGATATTGGGGTCTGTAAGGAACTAATTCTTTTCATTTCTGGGGATTAATTCCACAAGAGTGTGAGTGTGTGTGTGTGTGGGGGGTCAAAGGTCAATTTAAGTCATCATTGATGGAGCTTTTTTTGGCTGTGTTAGAGGCTATATATATATGAAGAAATATACTCTTAAGGTGTGCTATATTTATGGGATAAAGTGCTAAATATCAGAGATAGAGCGTGAACATTGGAGTCAACACTTAGAGGCGACAGCCTGTTTCATGCGAGACGCAATTGTCAGGCCTATATATATATATATATATATATATATATATATATATATATATATATATATATATATATATAGATTATATGCAGTGGGGGGAAAAATATTTGTACACATGAAAAATTGTATTTTTATAAATGTAAAAGCCTTAACTAAAACAAATTTTGATACATTTTATGTGTAAAGATACATTTTTATTAAAAACTAGTAATAAACTTAATTCTTATTCTAACAGAAATTAATGCATTTTTTTTCATTTTAACTGATGAAAAAAGTATTCGTACAAAACAAAAAAAGCATATTAACTTAATTTAATACTTTGTGGAATATCCTTTATTGAGTTCAACAGCTACCAGTCTATTCCTGTACGTCTCAACTAATGATATCCACACATTGAGTGGTATTTTGTCCCATTCTTATTGGCATATTGTCTTCAAATTCTTGATATTTGTTGGTGCTCTTTTCCCAATTTGAATTTTCAAATATCGCCATAAATTCTCGATTGGGTTCAAGTCTGGGGACTGACTTGGCCATTGCAAGACATCAACGTTACTTTCAACTAACCATTTCCTTGTAGATCTAGCGGTATGCTTAGGATCATTATCCAGTTGGAAAACCCAATCAGGAGGTAGCCGAAGTCTCTCAACAGAATGCATTAAATTGTCTTGCAGGATTTTCTGGTAGCTTTCAGCATTCATCTTGCCATCTATTATTGATATTCTGCCAACACCTTTTGCAGAAAAACAGCCCCAGATCATGATACTGCCACAACCAAACTTTCCAGTTGGCAACGTGTTCTTTGGTAAGTAGGCTTCACCGTCCTTCCTCCACACAAGATTTTGATAATCATGACAAAACAACTCTATTTTAGTTTCATCTGTCCATAGTACCTTTTCCTGAAACGAATATTCTTTATCCTTATGCTCTCTAACGAATTTTAGCCTAGCATCTCTGTGTCGTTTCAAGAGGAGTGGAGTCTTCCTTGGGATGCGTGATTTCAGACTGTTTTTGTGCAGTTCATTACTTATTGTACGCTTGGTTACTTTAATCCCAAATGCACGCAGATGTTCCTGCAGCTCTTCTCGGGTAACCTGTGGATTTTGTTGGATCTGGCGTCCTTGCTGATCTTAGAGAAATCTTCCTCGGAGCACCTGTTCGTCTTTGGTTTTCGACGCTGTTACGAGTTTTAAACCTTGCAATGAACGAAGCAATTGTAGTAAAAGGAATATTCAGGTTGTTAGAAATTGTTCTGTAACTGTTCCCATCTTTCCAAAGAGACAAAATGTGTTGTTTTCGTGAAATAGTCAATTCTTTACCTTTAGGCATTATTAGAACATTCTCGTAAGACTAGAAATTGCAGAATGCTCTGATAATGGCTAATAGCGTTAACTATAATTACTGATAACATTACTGGAACATACTAGAATATTCTTTTTTCATAATTAATTGATTATTTTATTCTAATAATTGATTTGTACGAATACTTTTTTCACCAGTTAGAATTTTAAAAATGCATTAATTTCTGTTAGAATAAGAATTAAGTTTATTATTATTTTTTAATAGTATATGTCTTTATACATAAAATGTGTCGAGATTTGTTTTATTTAAGGCTTTTACATTTATAAAAATACAATTTTTCAAGTTTACGAATATTTATTTCCCCCTACTGTGTGTATATATATATATAATGTTTTGTTGAACAATGCCAACAAGGTCTATGTAACCAATTTTTTGAGAGGCCCTCTGAGTGTTGACTTCAATGTTCACTTATATATTTATATTTACATACCCTATATCTCTGATATTGTGCACTTTATCCCATAAATATAGCACACCTTAAAACATATATATATATATATATATATATATATATATATATATATATATATATATATATATGCAAAGCTCTTCAGTAAAATGAATTGGAGCCCTCTGACTTACTGATGTCTGTTTATCTGACGATTACATCTAGCATGAAACAGCCTGTTGACTTCAATTTTCACTATTGTCTTCATCTTTATTGTTATATTCCAACGTTTCGGCTGTTGTATGCTCCGGCCTTCTTCAGGTGATATACATTAAAATTTCAAACTGAACCCTTTATTTGGTCCACCGGAGTAAATTGTTCTAGTTCCATGTGCCATGCCTTTTCTGGATATCTCAATTTCAGTTATTCCCTTTTCATAACTGAACTCTCCAAGTTTTCATTCATCACTGCTGTGGACAGGTATTGAACTCACAACTCTTTGGGTCAAGTCACTGGATTACTTCAACCAATACTTTTATCCACTGAACCATGTGTATCACCTGAATAAGGCCGCAGTGTACAATGGCCGAAATGTCATGAATATGTCAATAAAGATTAGGACAATAGACTGAACAATGTAAATTGTGTAAAGTGTCACATCTCAGAAATATAGATGGCTTAACTGTGTGTAGTTTATTTAAAGGCAAAACATATTTAATGGTATTTTGGATTGTAATAATGGTATTTTGGTGAGTGAATACCACATTTACAAGTTTTATAAAATGACAAAGAGTTTTTTTTTAGATACAAGATCTACTAGTGTTTGTAACACTTCAGATTCAATCCTGGTTCATGGCAAACGGTTACAGATGGAACCCCTTCGTCGTGTTCAGCCCGGGGTGGATCTTGGTTTCATGAGTGAAGTGATCTCTTCGATCCTGACCTGCCTTACCCCACATTGTGATTGATTTGATTATAAGGAGGCCAAGATCAATTCCTTGCAGGTAACTTCATGTTGGGCTGGTCCAAGTCAAGCGAAGTTGTATAATAAAATTGGAGAAAAAAAAAAACAGCACTCGAAATATATATAAAAAAATAATTACTATTTTTATATCGAATACTGTGTACAATGGTTTGTTAGTAGTTGTATTTGCATTCAGGTGTTTGTCAACCCAACCTGTCTATTGTTTTTAGTCCTGAGAAATTAAATTAATTCATAATTTTGGGGAATTCTCCTCCTCTCATGGGAGATGGGTGCAGGCATCACTGCCTGCCTACTACTACTTTCTCTTATTACCATCTCCCACCACTGCTTTCTAGTGGGTGTGAGCAGCTCCTTCAACCTCCTTAATGTCTCTTCTGTGCCTGCTACTATTCAGTAGGGGTAGGCAGCCCCTCATCCTTGATTGCTCTCCTGCACCTATCACCTCTAGCATTCAGTCGGAAATTATGGTTTCAAATGCTATTATCTTATAAGTGAATTGACACAACAATTAGCTTTCTCACCTTTGACACAAGAGACACTTTCCCAGGGAAATTTTTGCAACTCCCATTATGGTGACAATTTGTTCAGCCAAAGGTCATCATTCTTCAGGTGTTCAATTTATTGTTTTCCATTCCGACATCTTGGCAAAATGAATTTATTTAGTTTAACCCAATTCTTCTCATGTCAGATGCAGGCAATGTTTGCCGAAGACTGTCAACACTTGACCTGTTCGCACAAACTGAGCATTGTTTTTAGCCGGTCACCTGGTTCATTGCATAAATCTTGATTCCCTGGGAACAATTTATTATCGGTCTATCGTTCTTTCTATTTTTTAACCCTTTTCAAGCTAAGTTATTCATCATTATCTCATTTTCATTGATATTCCAAGTCACCATTATTATTATTATTAATTACCAGCAACCCAAATAGTGATACAATTTAACCCATAGCTGGGGGAGGAAATGACTTCATACATTTCACAAGAGCATATGTGTATAAGAGAACATAAACGAGAATGTAATTTGAACTTGGCTCTGATTTCTCTTTCTGAGCCATTAGCCATTAAACCATCCACAATTTGTCAGTGGAAAATGTGCAATTTTCAGTTCATGAACTTCTGGACCTGCAGAAAGAAACTGAGTGTCGGAGATAAACGTTTGGAGACAAGCACCCATTGCACTCAACCACAAAAAAAAAAAAAAAAAGGTTGTGCTTTATCTTTCAATATAGAGATTTTCCTACCCAAAATGCTGGACATTCAGGGAAACCTTCAACAGTGTCAGATCCTGAAATTATTAATATTCCTCAAGAACATATTTTGAGTGATTGACAAATGTCAGCCAAAAGAAATGATGAGGCACCAGGGATATCCAGGAAATTCACTGGATTTATAAATAATTATCAGTTTTGTAGCAGCAGATGTCAGCCAAATGGGGCCAAAAGGTTTGAAGGTCAACCAAAAATTATATTGAAATGACACCTCTAAGTTGATTTTGCAGAAATTACAGCAAACTATTACAGAATATATATATATATATATATATATATATATATATATATATATATATATATATATATATATATATCTCCCTTTAACACAAATGTCTTCCATGCTCCCCGACCTCTGCCTCATGCCTTTTGTCTGACTGAAACATTGAAATGGATAAATTCTTTTTTTTTTCCAAGCTTTCACAGTTAAATTTCTATCCCCGACAAACTCGGTCCATACCAGGGTTGATAAAAACAGATAAGGCAACCTATATTTTCATCTGCCAAAATAAGCTTATTCCCCATATGAGGTGATTTGGGATTTTATTGTGTATTAATTTTTGCTCTGTAATAATAAATGCATTGAGCTCTTTTTGCAGATCAGTTATAATATTTTATATAACTAGGATCCACTTGGATTATATACCAACGGATTTGTTACCTTAAATCATATATATATATATATATATATATATATATATATATATATATATATTAGACAAACCTCTCATCTATGGACCCCTCCCCCATAGCACTAGACAATGCTTTCTAAGTATATCTGGGAAATTAAAAACAGAACGCACATCACACCAAAAATATCATGGAAAATAAGGAAAAGATCATCAGCCTACAACAATCAATCAAAAACTTGCAAACTTTGCTTGGAAGAAAAAATAGCTATCATTATCTTCCCAAACCAAAATAAATAATTAAATAAAAGATCCGAGTTCATCTCAAAATGCAGACATGAAAACAAATTTTTACGACGTTACTTAAAAATGGAAAACTGAAAAAAATAAAAAATAAACAAAATGACAATAAAATAAGTAAAATAAATTAAGCCAAACAAATTACAATCAAACCCAATAGAATAGACGAAATTGAATAAATGAACCCAAATAAATAAAGTAAATAATAAACAAATTAGCAAACCATTATGAGCAAAATATTAGTTAGACTATAAAAATCAAACCAAAAATCAGATGAAAAACATAACTGTTATATAATGATAAAAAAATACATTACTTAAAAATCGAAAACTGAAAAGAGTAAATAAAAATATACAGTATAATAAATAAATAATAAAGAACACGTAAAATAAATTAATCTAAATTAATCCAAATAAATAAACTAACAAACCAATCCCTATAAATTAACCATTAAAAAAAACAAGTAAAGATAATCAATCCAAATAAATAAATGAAGTAATAAACAAAAAACTGTTCCCGCCAAAATAAGAGAATAAACTACAACAATCAACCCCAAAATTGAATAAATAGCTTTATCTTCCCAAACCAAAACAAAACTATTAAATAAGCGATATAAACAAATTTTGACTACATTAATAAAACATCGATTATAATAAAAATAAAAATATAAGATAAAAAATAAAATTAAAAAATAAAAACAAGCAAAATAAATTAACCCAAATAAATAAACGACTTCCAGTAAAATAACCGGCAAAATAGACTACCCACAATGCACCACTGACCAGTATATATAAATAGCTGAGAAAAAAAAACAACACTTGTAGCCTGACAATTGCGTCTTGCATGAAACAGCCTGTCACCTCTAAGTGCTGACTTCTATGTTCACTTTATATATATATATATATATATATATATATATATATATATATATATATAAATAAAATAGACATCATTTTATACCTAAGTAAATAAAATAAAAAGTGTTAGTTGAAAGGATCCTTAGGTATAAAATAACGTCTATTTTGTTTAAATCTGTGCTGTACTTCTGTGGGTACAAGTCTCTTATACATACACACACACACACGTGTACGTGTGTGTGTGTGTGTGTGTGTGTGTGTGTGTGTGTGTGTGTGTGTGTGTGTGTAAGAGACTTGTACTCACAGAAGTATAACACAGATTTAAACAAAATAGAGGTTATTTTATACCTAAGGATCCTTTCAACACTTTTTTTTATTTTTTTTTTTATTTCATTTTAATCGCATGCCAACTTTCTCTCCTTTTGTTATTATTGTTATTATTGTTGACTTGATTGTTTCTGTATTTCGACTTTGAAAAAGTGTTGGTTGAAATGATACTTAGGTATAAAATGATGTCTATTTTATATATATATATATATATATATATATATATATATATATATATATATATATATATATATATATATATATTATACTAATAATTATACTCGGTTGGTGAAAAAACCCAGATGACACAAATGAAAAGATTTGGAAATTAAAACTTTTCCATTTGACTTTCTTCCTCTCATTGAGTAGCATCATTGATATCTTTTGTCTTCTCATTCTATCAAAATGGAATAGTCCATTACTTATGAGATATTAGCAGCAGACATTAAACAGTTCTAGGTTTCTTTCACTGATACCAAATAGTGTCCCTGATATATTTAGTCTTTCCTTGTAATCAAAATGGAATAGACCATCATTTACAAGGTATTGTCAGGGCATAACAGTCATGCAAACAAGGACGATTATAAGAGGGGAGATAGAGACTATATATATATATATGTACGTATGTATGTATATATATATATATATATATATATATATATGTGTGTGTATATATATGTGTGTGTGTGTGTGTACGAATGGGATTGGAAAAGGTATTGGCTTGACTCAATTCCCAAAACCTGAGCATAGAATGGAAATAATGTTCTTTTATATTGTAAAGTACCAATTTTGTAGACTCTTTTTTTTCTTTTCCAGATGACTGACTGAACAATATCAATGGGGAATGTAGAAGTTTGGAACATTGAACCACCAGCAAAGTAATGGCAAACAGAAATCCATTAATGTATGATGCAAATATTGGGTGTCAAAGGTTAATTATTTCCCAATATGTCTAATCAACTTCCAGCCTGACGACCCCGAGACACAGGATGCAGTACGAAGGTCTTCAATAAATCGTTCACCATACACTGAGGCACAAGATATCCAGCGGATGTGTCGGCTTATAATTCCTGCATAGTTTGGTAGCAGAAGATGGCAGTCAAGTGGTGGCCAAAATGGTTTTTTGTGCAAGACAGGAATGATATTGAGTAGACATTCCAAAGTTGATTTCGAGTGGTTTTTCAGCAAATCATGGCGGAAACCAAACAAGGGAGCATGCAATGGTGCTAATATGGTTCTTCAAGATCCAAGAACGAGAAGGAAAAGTCCGAAGGGTTTTTTCATTTTTAGGCCCAGGAAAGCACTTTTGATTATCTCCAGAAAGGCCAAACAGTTATGGCAAAATATGACCTGACGGCATTGGTGAATATGTGGAAGAGCTGAGAGATTTTTAGCATGCCCCACAATTTAGAATGGCCATAAATAATGCTAGAATTAGAATTGTGTAGATTTAAAAGAAAAAAAGAGGAGAATATTGTTTTTGTCAAGGCCATGGAAGCAATTTGTCTTCCCCGACTAGATGGTATTCCACCAGATGGAATTTGTTTATCATCAAAAGCTGCTCAGAAACTTTTTAGAAACAAGAAGAGTATCTGGTTGTCTCACACTCTCCACCCCAGAATTTGTTTAACCCATGGGAAAACACACATCCTAATTGACAAATTTAAACTAAAGATGAACATTTTGAGTAATATTAACAAATTAAAAAAAAAATAAATCCCACCACCCTGCCACCCACTGGAATCTCTTGCATGTTTATAAATCTATGTTTACTTCAAGCATCGAGTATTACTGCCACATCTGGCCTGGTGCTTCTGCTAAAATCTGAAGAATCTGCAATGTTATTTGCCCTGACCTGGCATTTTAGCTTCAGTCATATTCCCACCACCATAACGGAACTTTTTTCCTATGCCTTTTCTCTATAAATATTTTCATGGTCATTGTTCACATGTAATTTCCTCTTTGTTATCCCGACTTAAGGATCGTACTAGATTGGCATTTAGGTCTCATCGTTAGATGTAACTAAGTTCTATGCTAATATTTTTCTTCTCAACTGTGAAAATTTTTTATGGCTTCCTGCTTTTCTAACAACTACTAAAATTTAAATAAAAAAATAAAAAAGGTTAAAATTAGGATTTTACAAAATCTCAGGTGCTTTGGTCATAAATTTCCGTTCCATGATTTTTCTTTCCCCATCAAATGAAATCCGTTTATCCTCAAAAGCTGGTCAGAAAACTTTCAGAAACAAGAAGGCCAGCGGGTGTTGTCAAATACACTCTCCTCAAATTTTGGTTATGTGGGAAAAAAAAAAAAAAAAAAAAAAAAAAAAATCACACATCCTAATTGACAAATTAAACTAAAGCAAAAAAAAAAAAAAAAAAAAATTTAAGAAATAATAGAAAATTAAACGCAAATAAAAAATAAAATTAAAAAAATTCTTTTTTTCCAGAATATTTTTCCCCATTTTAATTCAATAAATTTTTTTTTTTTAAATATTTACAAAAGTTATTGCAAGCAATAATTTTGTCTGATTAAAGTTTTCTTTCTTGTCTCACAGAAAAGACATTTTGTAGAAGAATCCAGAAAAGGAGCCGGTTGAGATTAAATGCAGTTTCATTTTCTTTCTTCTTTTGACCTCGGCTTTGAACTTACAGAATTGTCAATTTGTCATCAGATTTTTTTTTGGATAGTAGCTGAGCCGATTTACAAATGAGAGGAAATTGAGAAAACAAAATTTGGTTCTTTTCATTAAAAGAATCAGTTTTTTTTGTTTTTTTTTTGTTCAAAAATCAAGTTGGAAATGTGTGTGTTTTTGTTTTATGGGGTATTTTTTCTTAAATTTTTGAAAGCATTCAAATTTGAAGACAAAAAAAATAAAGAAAGCATATGTAAATTGATAAGAAGTAAAAACCAAGAAAAATACATTTTAATGTTAACAAAAACAAAACTGAACTTTTCATTTAACAGGAATCATTTTGAACAGAGAATAAAAAAAACCAACCTTAATTGAACAAAAATAATTAAAAAAATTAATTATGACAAAATGAACAAGCAGAGTTATTTGATTATTTTCATCTTATAAACAAATTGACACAAAAATGAAGAAAATCCA
This sequence comes from Acanthosepion esculentum, assembly GCA_964036315.1. Classification (NCBI taxonomy): domain Eukaryota; kingdom Metazoa; phylum Mollusca; class Cephalopoda; order Sepiida; family Sepiidae; genus Acanthosepion; species Acanthosepion esculentum. The sequence goes on from OZ038516.1 coordinate 71,068,546, forward strand.
GCAAAAGAAAAAAAAAAAAAAAATTATCAACTTACATTATTATTTTATTTTTTTTTCTATTCAGAAAATGCTGTCAAGGGTTTTAAATAAGTCAGTTTCATAAAATGATTCATGATAAAAATTCAACAATGAAAAGGAAAAATGAAATTTGGTAATTGTTTATCAAATTTTGGGGATCTCCGAGAAATTCTAGCAAGGAAATAACTTCAATCAATTCATTCAGGAAAAAATAAAACGATTCAATGTCTCAGATTGTCAAGAGAGCATTTTGAGAACTTTAAACGGCATCTTTTTGAAGTTGTATATATAAAGAGATTTTGTCAACCTCACTTCAAAACAACCGCTTTCCATATGACAATTTTGTGACAGTCACCACATCCAAATTGACTTTCCCCTTCTGAACTCAATAACTCTTGTTTGTATTTGCACTTTTCCTTTTTACAAATTGCAAATATGTGTTTCACTAAAAGGGAATTTTGGAAAACACCTTTTGACAATGAAAAGACATTTAGGGGAGAAAGATATTCTCTTCACCCACCTCCAACACCATTACAAGTGCAACAAATTCCCCAAGCAAAATTCAGGGCATTTACCCAAAAAGATGATGAATACAGGCAAGTATTTTGCATCTGTTAGATTTTTATTAGGAAGGGGATGAAAAGGAAACTTTGAAGAATTTTGCAAAGACTTCAATACTTTGGTAAATTTGTCAAAGTTTCCCAAGCAGATATAATTGCCAAAATGGGTTTTGTGACGAAAGACACAACAAATAAACTAGAGAGAGAGAGAAATGGTCTAACTAGAGAGGTAGGGATGGAGAGAGAGAGAGAGAGAGAGAGAAATGGTCCAATGAGGAACGGACGGACATATGTGCCAATGAATAACTAATTCTTTGCAAAGCCAGACTTGGAAGCGAAGAACGCATAACACAAGAATATTACAAGTTTTGTGGGTGGCGGGAAAAAAGGCTTTCTTTTACAAACTCAAAAAAAACAGGAAAAATACAGACATACACAGAGAAAATCATTTTGGTAGGATTTGATGATTCAATCTTGAATGACAGCCAAGAGAAAAAAAGAAGAAAAAAAAAGAAGAAAAAAAAAACAACCTAATAACGCCATTATTTTTTTTAATAGCAATGAAGGTTGCCACAAAAAAAGAAAAGAAAAAGTATTTAAAAAAAAATTTAAATAAAGTTTTGTTTCTTTTCTAAATGCAAAATTGATGCCAGAGTTTAGGCAAGTAAAAGGCCACAGTACTGAGGGATGCAGAAATAATCCATTTCACCAACAATGGTTTTCAAAACTAGCATAGTAAGCGAGTGAGGGCTTTCCTCATCCTAGCAAGAAAGTCTGTCACAAGCTTTTACCACTTAAGCTTCATTTAACATCTTTTTTGCATGCATCCATGCACATTTGATTATTAACTAAATAAAAATATATTTTATTATATATATATATATATATATATATATATATATATATATATATATATATATATATATATATATATAACTGCTGTTCAAGTCATGTGAAGATCATGTGAGCATGAGACTCAAATTATGACTAGAGCCATCCTTTCATAGGATTTACTGTTGGTAAGCATTTTTGTTTGATCTAGACAATCTGGGCTTTGAGGACTTTTGAGTAGGTAAGTTTGTCTTTAGGCTTTTTTTTCTCTTTCTTTTTTCAGTCTTGTTGTCTTTATTCGAGACTGTATCTAGAGAAGAGTTTTAGGTTTTGGCAAGTTGTCCATTGGTTCCATCAACAGTTTTCGTTTTCTTTAATACATACATTGTGTGTGTGTGTGTGTGTGTGTGCGTATATTTTCGTGTTTAGTACCAAAAAAGAAACCAACTTGTTAAGTTTTATTTCATTGGTGTGTGTGTGTGTGGGGGGGGGGTAATTTTTGGGGAGGGTAAATAATTGTATTTAATTTCTAATTAAAACAATAATCAAGAGAGAGAGACCAATAACAAAGAGGTTTCAATTCAGAAATCTACTTACAGATGATTTGATAAATATAATTTTGCTAAAGTCCAAAGTTCATTAATTACGTGTGTGTGTGTGTGTGTGTGAGAGTGATAGAGTGCACCTGCATGTGTGTGAAGAATGCCAAAATTATTCAAAATTCAACTAAAAATAAAATTTAAAAAGCTAAATACTTAAACTTAAAAAAGCAAGTTGAAAGCATTTTTGTTTAACTGAAAAAATAATTTTTCAGTAAATAAAAAAGAAAAAGAAAAACGAAAAAAAAGGTTTGCTGGCCTTACTTTCTTCTTCTTCTTCTTCAAATCATCAAAAATTCGAGTTAAACATTTTATTAACATCAACATATCTCAGGTAAAAATAAACAAATATTTTGTCAGTCGTTAATAGCGATTCTTCATATAACGATGCCTTTTTCCCCAGACCAATTTTTTTTTTTAAAGATTTGTAGAACCTCTCTTCCCCACATAAAGGAAACTTGATGGGGGGGTCAAATCTAGCTGGCACAAGGTTATTTTGGAATGGAGCATTTAGTGAGGAATGAATTCACAACCATTGTCTTTTACAAGAATATGACCCCCCTCCCGACACACCTGAGCACAATGCATTTTGGAAGCAAACAATTTTACAAGATATACATGGTTTGCTTTCTGACTCAGTTTTCTTTAGAACTTTCAGATTTGAAAAACCTTCCCACAAACATTTGGACATTATATATATATATATATATATATATATATATATATATATATATATATATATATATTTTAAAGAGAAGCAAGAAAACCAAATTTTCAGAGGGGAAGACTGGGGGTTGCTGGGAATCTCGTAACCCAAAATACACATTTTTGAACACGTCACCAAATAAGTCCTCTTGAGATTAAATTAAATTTGAAAAAAATAAATAAGCCATAAAATTTTTTATATAATCAATAGATAATAAAATTTAAGATTTATCTTAACCCTGACAAGCAGATCTTGGTCACAGCAAAACTTCCAGTCAGAAGTTAAGTTATTTGGATCTTTTATCTATATTGTTGGTCTTTAATATTCAACAATTTGCAAAAACCTGCTTGAACTGAATGTTAAATTCCAATAATTTACTAGTCATAGAGATATATATATATATATATATATATATATATATATATATTTGTGTGTGTGTACTTAGGCAGCATCCTTTCTTTTAAACACGTTGTATGAAATGCCAAAGACAACTTAGTCCTGCTGATTTTCTTTTGTATTTCTCATATTTTCCAATGAGGCTTTTTATTTCAAAATTATATTGGTATATATATTTTCCAAAAGACAACAGAGTACTTTCAAACGTCATCGTTCATCATCAGGGTCAAATTTTTTAACTTTAGCCAATTCCATAACGTATTTTTGTTCTTTAGGTATTTACAATAAAAAATCTTTTTCACCCCTTCATACGATCACATGGCTTCGCCTGCACGTGATAACATCAACGTGTCTCTTGAATTAAAAATAATCCATAACGTTTATTTGGTTCGTATAAATGTAGCAATACATTTCCGCTGCAAGGCAATTGGCTAAAGTTAAAAAATTTGACCCTGATGATGAACGATGACGTTCGAAAATACTCGGTTGTCTTTTGGAAAATATATATAAAAGTCTCATTCGAAAATATGAGAAAATACAAAAGAAAATCAGCAGGACTAAGTTGTCTTCTTTGGCATTTAATACAACGTGTGTATATATATATATATATATATATATATATATATATAACAAAGGATAAAATAAGCCATTTTTTACTGGCTCTTTTTAATCCATTGTTTATTTTCTTTTTTTTTTCTTTTAGTGTTGTCCACATAATTTGCAATTTTGTCCTCAATTGGCTCTGAAGAGTGAGGATTGGAAACCGGTTTGCATTTTTTTTGCTATTTTCTTGTTTAATATTATATTGACATTGCTTGGACTGCTGCCCTCATCTTTATTGCTATATTCACAAGGTTTCATGCTCTGGCCTTCTTCAGGTAACATACATTGGAATTTTGAACCAAAACCCTCTATTCAGTCCTTGTAGATTGCTCTAGTTCCACGTGCCATGCCAATTTTTGAATATTTTCAGTTTCATTTAATTCCCTTTAGTAACTCAAATCTCCAATTTTTGTTCTCTCAGTTGTGGCCAGGTATTGAACTCATAACTCTTTAGGTCAAGTCACTTTCGGATTACTTAATCCAATGCTTTTATCTGGGCCAGGAGGTTTTGGTCATAATATTTGTGGATAAAAGCATTGGTTGTAGAAATCCAAAAAGTGACTTCAAACCGGAGAGATGCGAGTTCAATACCTGGTCACACCAGAGGGAATAAAAACTTGGAGAGTTGAGTTACTAAAGGGAATTAATTGAAACTGAGATATCCAGAAAAGGCATGGCACGTGGAATTAGAATTGAGGACTAAATAAAGAGTTTGGTTCAAAATTCTAACGTATATATCACCTGAAGAAGATGAGAACGTACAAGTCGAAATGTTGTGAATATGGCAATAAAGTTGAGGACAACAGTTCAAACGATATAAATAGTTACAATACCTCATCACAAAAATATAGACAGATGTTGTTATTTCGATTCACCTCTTTATGGGGATTTATTTTATTATTTATATTCCTCTCCCCTGTCTGTTGCCGGGGTTTTTCTTCCCTATTTACTGTTGTACATAGTTGTGAACAATTTCAATAAATCTGTTTTTATAGTGTGTGTGTGTATATAAAAAATAAATAAATTTTATCTATTCTCTACAGACTTATTCATGAAAATTCCTCTACTCAGCAAATTTATTTTAGCCAAAAGATGTTCCACTCTATAGCTTCTGTTAATAGATTAGACTAATTTGGTTTATATATATATGTGTTTACTGTGACCTCAAGAAAGATATTTAGGTTAAACGTTTTCAAACATGTTTTCACAATATGAGATAAGGCAAAAAAAAAAGTGTTCAAATTAATTTCACTTCTCACTGACAGGAATCTGAGATTTGGTTTGGTATTTTGTCAATTTTCCTGGAATTGTTATGCAAACATCAGAAAACATCATGCCTCTTGAACCGAGATTTGCAAGAACTTTTAAGGAGACTCCCCGACCCCGGCTGTGACAAAGGAACCAGAATCTGAATGATAGCCAATGAGATGAAGGATTATTTTTCAAACATTTTTGGAATTAATGCATGCAAATATAGATTCATTAGATCGTTTTTGGCAGGGTGTTGATATTTTCTTTTTTGTTACCAAGTTGTACAAATGTGGGAAAAAAAAAGAAAGAAAAAACAAAAGGATTTTTGATGAGAAAAGGCAGATGCTTAACTATACCATTGAGTTTGATTCACCCAGTCTGTCAACAACCTGTGGAGAAGAAAAGAAGGAAAATGTATAGAGTTGGAATTGGATCTTAAACACCAGCTGAAAAATACAAATTGTTAATATGTAAATTGACAATTGTTACAAGTGGTTCCAGTAAAAATGGTCTTGATCGCAGCCATCTTGGATACATTGCCAGAGTCTCTCCATGTATAAAGGTCCACCAGGTGGCCTTGTAAAGTCACTGATTTAAGTGATTACATCTTTTCCACTCATAGCAAAGTAATGGAATGATTTGAAAGTAAATTCAGACAAGTGGCCTCCCCAATATTGGCAGTGAAGTTAATTATGAGAATTGGCATTTGATGTGAATTTAGCGAATTGAGAGAGAGAGAGAGAGAAAAAAAAAAAAGAAATGTTTAATGTCATAAGCAAATATAAAAAATATTTTTTGAAAATGCAGTTTTGAGGTCAAAACCTAAAGAAAGGTGTTGGTCTTTATTATTCTATTATTAACCCACTCTTATTTGCTTAACTAGCAGGATAACCGGTCTTTGACCGGGTGTTTCATTACCGGGAATATTTGCCGTTCAATTGGAGCAGTTTAAGTTTAAAGTCAGCCCACCTGAAAATCAATATTAATAACAACAATTGGGTGCAAATGAGGCACATATCAAATGTATGTGTGTGTGTGTGTGTGTGTGTGTGTGTGTAACAATTTGAAGGGGGGGGCTGAAAAGGGCCATTTTTGCATTCTCAATCTTGCAAGGAAGGAACCTCTTCCATGGACCGCCATACAATAATTTTTATTTATAATGTAATTTTTTTTTTTTATAATTCTAATAATCTTTCGCGTTAGATTTCAACTCTCTAAATTGATTGTAAGCCGTTTTTTTACAGACATTAAATTTTGCCTTTGAGTTTTGTGCAAAGTGTAAAAAATCAGTTTTTTTCGATTTTTCACCTTCAAGGTTGTAACTTTTTCCAGCCAATTTGGACTCAAAACTGGCACTGAAGAATTATCTATCAAACAAAAAAAAAAATTCATCGAAATCAGATGAAAACTGTGGAAACGCATAAACAACATCCGATCATACACAGACACACACACTTTGAGAATTATAGATATAGATTACAGAAATAATTAAAATTTTATGAAAGATATATATCCAAAAACAAATAGTAATTAGTAAAATGTTGCTAAGAGTTATAATGGACAGGAAGTAGTGGAGAGCCATTGTCATGAACAATTTGGACTCAAAACCGGAACTGAAGAACTATCTATCAAACAAAAAAATTCATCGAAATTGGATGATAGCTGTGGAAACACATAAACAACAACCGATCACACACACATTTTGAGAATTATAGATATAAGATAGAAGGGCAGGGTCTTAATAATGGGGGTCCTTATGCAACAGGGAAGGGGGGTGGGGGGTGAGAAACTCATTTAACTGGTTAAAAATTTAGAATGCAAATAAAGATTGATTTTTTTTTGTTTTTTTTTTAACAAGTTTATCAAAGAATAAAATGTGTTAATTCTAGAAATAATAAAAGAAAAAAAAAATCAATGGAACGCTATTTTTAACAATGCAATCAAATAGAGTCTTTCAATGTGTATCACATCATTAAACTAAAGCATGCAAGTAAAAACTGGAAGCATATATAATAATAATAATTATTGTCTCCTGTTTGAGCCCAACACCCTCAACCCCAGGAGAGGTCTGAAATTAACAGAGAGCACTTCAAAATCTCGGAGGAGGGAGTTAGAAAAATTTCATCAAATATAACAAGCCTCCTTCTCCAAGAGCAGATCATCCCACTTACAGGTTCAACTTTTCACAATCATATTGAATTTATTCTGAAATATCCAGTGAAGCAATCATCAACAAAATGTTAGATTTTCACTGAGAGAGAATCTAACTCAACCCAGATTTAGAATTGGAAGTGGGAGATGACGACAAAAAAAAAAAAAAAAAATCAATCACTCCATATGCATGTATTTATTTATTTTTTTAATCTTTTCTACAGGGTAATTGGAAAGTAACTCCCTATTTTATGCATGATGGACTCTCCTGTCTTGTAAAAATTATAGTTAGATGAGAAAGTCCATCATACATAAAATAGGGAGTTACTTTTCAATCCCCCTGTAGTTTCATCATTATGAGTGCTGGAGGTGAGCTTTTTGTCTGTGTTGGAGTTATTTGCTTTATAGTACAGGGATCTGAACCTCAGAGTTCAGGCAAATTGGTTTGGTTGGTTGGGGTTTTATGGCATATCAACCACTATGGGTTATTTAATGCCACATCCAGTATTTACTAAATATATCAAAAATGTATATAGCTGGCAACATCATTGTTTCAAAAACGTATATAGCTGGCAACATCATTGTTTCAAAAACGTATATAGCTGGCAACATCATTGTTTCAAAAACGTATATAGCTGGCAACATCATTGTTTCAAAAACGTATATAGCTGGCAACATCATTGTTTCAAAAATGTAGTTGGCAACATCATTGTTTCAATGTGCTGGAAAAGACCTGGAAGTTCACTATTTTCCCATAGCTGGGACGCCAACAGGTGCTACCACCCCGGGTCAGGGTGGACCTGGGAACACCAGCAATTAAGAGGTGGTTCCACGCTTCCTCAAAACCTCCTGATCAGAGTCCTTGCTATTGGATGCAGTTTAACGTCGTACCCAGGATGAGTTCAGGCAAAAGAGGTTATCCCATCACTGGGTGTGCGTATAATATTGAGGCCACTGTATTGCCAGTTTTATCAATGGGATCTGAAGTCTGCAGTAGTTTCTACTGCAAGCTCTCAAGGCCACGATAATCTAGATATTCAGTACATAATATAGGGTGTTCTAATAACTTGGACCAATTTTAAATATGAATTAAGTTTAAGCATCTAATGACTTTTTTTTTTCTTTTAGATTTAACAAGTCTTTGGCAATTTCAACCATGGAAAGATTAACAATCAAACAACGTGTTAAAGTTATCGAAGCCTATTACAAAAATGGACATTCAAACAGAAATACATTTTGCGCACTTTGCGACTTTTTTTGGTCAACATAATCAACCAACCGAGAGTGCAACTGGAAAAATTGTTTGCAAATTCAAACAAACTGTGTTGGTGGCAGATGTGGTAACACCATTGCGTACTTGTTTACACCGTCAAGCTGAAAACATTGTTGCAGTGCACGAGACTGTGGCTGAATAATCCAGACCCCTCTGTGTCATCGAGCGCAGGAATTGCACCTCTCCACAACAACGTTACATCGAATTTTGACAAAAGATTTGTCTCTACACGCTTACAAAATTCAACTGACACAAGAACTGAAACCTGCTGACCATTTGGAGCGCTGTACATTCATCAATTGGGTGCATGAGCAAAGACAAGCCGATGAAGATTTTTTGCAAAAAATCCTCTTTAGTGATGAAGCCCATTTTCATCTTGGTGAATTCATTAATTAGCAGAATTGTCACATTTGGGCTGATGAAAATCTAAGGAAGATTGTTGAAAAGGTCACTGCATCCACAAAAGGTCACTGTTTGGTGTGCAGTTTTTGCTAGCAGAATTATTGGGCCATATATTTATAAATATGGACGTCCATTTTCATAATAGGCTTTGATAACTTTAACACGTTTGATTGTTAATCTTTCCATGGTTGAAATTGCCAAAGACTTAAGTTGTTAAATCTGAAAGAAAAAAAAAAAAATAATTAGATGCTTAAACTTAATTCACATTTAAAATCAATCCAAGTTATTGGAACGCCTTATATTACCAGAGGCTGTTACTGTTTCGCCATCTTGATCCCTCACTTTTCATCCGGAAAATGAACAAACACAAATCCAATTCCCTCTCCCCATAACAAAGCAGATCCCTATTATTCAATCCTTTACACCAATATAGGGGGGGGGGGGCCTCTATATACCAACTTTACAGAAGTTAAAACTTACTTTGTCTCTTTCTGAACCTGGTCTCAATCTTGTATTCCAGTGCAAGAGTTCTCAATCCATGGCTACTCTCCCTTAATTACCAAAGATACCCTTGAATTAATGATGAGCATTAGCGGGGAACCTATATCAAGGATGGGTTGCCATTAAGCAGAGCAAGCCCTCCACCCAACAAAGACCCTGGTTTCCCATTTCTTTTCTATGGCCTTTGTTCATAATGTGTCCTTCATCTATTGCCCTTGAGATGAGAGAGAGTTGCAATTTTTGAGCTGAGAAGATTGTCTAACAACAGAATAGTAAGTTAACCTTATTTAAACTATTTACATGCAGACTATTGTCGTCATAGGCTAACTGAATAAAATGACAAATGATGATGAGATAAAAATATATTTCAAATCAGAATTAACAGGACTTTTTTGTTTGATCAAAAAATATTTTATTGATAAATGAAAACTTATAGTCAAGATTTGTGTACTTGGCTAGAAGGTAACGTCAAAAATAAATCCACCTTGTTTTTGTATTTATTCATTTTTAAAACTTTTATATTTTAGCTTTTTTAATTTGTTTCTTGAACATTTTAATAGTGTTTTTATTATGTTACTAACAACTGTAAATGATAAAGTTAAAAAAATTTTTTTAATTTTGGGACAGTTCAAAAGTGGGGGCAAAGTTAATTTTGAGACATTTTAAAAGTGGGGGGTAAAGTTAATTTTGGGACAGTTCAAAAGTGGGGGGCAAAGTTAATTTTGAGACATTTTAAAAATGGGGGGCAAAGTTAATTTTGGGACAGTTCCTGGATGATGTTTAGAGCCCTGCATCCATTTTACTGTTGAATTTCATTTTTTCACACATTTATTGTCATCTTTATTGGTATTCTTGCCTTTACATGTGACAACCAAAAAACATGCTTGCAAAAAAGATACACAAGGGTGAAAAACTGTTTTTTTTATCTCCAAGCCAATCAAGAGAAGCTCTAAAATTTGGTTGGTTGGAACAAAGTGTTGAACCTGAATTAAATTCAGTGAAATACAGCCTTTTATACTTGAAGAAAAACAACTTCAATTATTAACATAGTAAAAACATAAAATAAAGCAAAGACTTGAATAAAAACATGAAAAATATTTTTAAAAAAAGAGTGCAGTCTAAACACAAAGTTTATTTATATATTATAAATTTAAACCGGTTTCTTCAAACCATCAAAAAAAAAAAAAAAAAAAAAAAAAAAAAAGGCGGCCAAATTTAAGAAATTTAAAAATTACCTTCATTATAGTTTCTGTACGAGTAATTTCGGATTTTTTTATCTCTACAATTAATTCTATTGTCATTTGTAAGAAAGAAATCCGTTTTTGAAATCATTAAATATAAGAAATATAGCCAAAAAAAGTTGATACAATAAAAAGTCAGTGTATTAGCAACCTGATCTCACTTACTTAGTAATGAGACATTCCTGTTGTTAATATAAGAAAGGAATATCTCATTAACTCAAATAGGGGAGATAAAGATGGGTGACTAATAAATACATAAAGTCATATTTTCATTCATAATAACAGTAACTTCTCTTTTCCTTCTTTTTTTCTCCTCCCCTTCTTTTTCTCCCTCTCTTCATTTTCTCTTTTCTTCATCTTCTTTGCCGTCACCTTTTCTTTCTTTCTTTCTTTCTTTCTTTCTTTCTTTCTTTTCCATTTCACTCTAAACTCTCTTCTCTTGTATTCTCAGTTTCTTTCTTTCTTTCTTTTCTCCTCCCCTTCTTTGTCTTATGACGTCATTATTTAAGTCATTTTACAATTGTAATGCTTATTTCTTTTTAAATGAGGCAATCCAGGATTTTTATCTCTACAATTAACGATTTTCATATATAAGAAAGAATTCTGCTTTTTAGATCATTAAAAATAATAATAATAAAAAAAAAAAACTATCTGAAAAGAAAATCATGACTAATCCCCACCCAACAAATAAGAATCATTAGCAGATTGATCTCTTCTTCTTACAAATGAGATAAACCGTTGTTATGATAAGAAGAGACATATTCATTTATTGGTATCAAGTATTAAATCCTGTCAGCAGCACAGCTTACCTAGTACAGGAGTTAACCATTAGCCAATGAGGGTTTACTGAGGTGTGGTTAACAAACCGACCCACCCCTGCTGTAAGTGGAGCTATGATCCTCCTCATTTGAGATGGGAGAATTTGCTCAGCCCCGGGGATCCCAACCCTGCAGCAGCACCTTCCCCATCTCACTAAAGAGGTTGGGTCGGTGTAATACCAATGCCAACTTGACTGTGATCACTGGGGGTGCGCAAAAAAATCAATTTTTGTCCTTGGCCTATATGCATGCATATGTGTAAGGTGTTCCTCATTTTAAAATGACCTTGTGTTACATCTAGCCTCGGTGGGGAGTCCAGGTAAATATACCTGTCACCATAACAACGAGATATCTCATTAAGATGGGGAGGGGTGTTCCATGACTGATAAATATATAAATTGCATTTTATAGAAAAATTGCCAGGTATGACAAAAGAAATAAATTACAAAATTGAATTGCGTGGATGGTGAAGATGTTCAAGTAATTAAATTTGTCTGAAGGCTTTGGGAGAATTGCATATGACAAACAGATTTTTTTTGTTTAAACTTAAAACAGAAACTATAAAATTACGCAATTTTATAATCTCAGGGAAAAAATGAATGCTGAACCCTTTTTCTTGCTATGTTGAATAGATTAAATTTTGCCAATAATTCTCAGTTATATATTGATGATTCCAAGATTGATTTAGATTATCTAATTCTAGTATGCGGATTAAATCCTGTTTGATGTCAAACTGAGGATTGGGTTTACTTCAAGATAGTTTAAAAGCCGGGTTTGTTTCTCAAGAAAGAACTAACAATTATATTTGGACGTGCGATAAAGACAGAGAAAGAAGAGTCTGAAGGACTTTTGCAGATTAAGTTTCTTAAAATATCAAAATCTCTAAATTTGTTAAAATATTTAAACAAAGAAATATGAAGACAATGAAAAATTTGAAAATAACTGTTACCATGGTTACAGGCTACTGGCAATATGCAAAAATGAGGGCACCTTTTAATACATCGAGAAACTACAAAAATTGGCAGAAATATAATATTTAATCTTCTTTTATGTGCCGTGTGTCTTCAGGACGTAGGCGAACATGGCCCTCCACGTCCTCCTGTCCCTTGTAGCTCTTTAATAAGTTTTGTCTTTTTGTTATTTCTCCCGGACCATGTTTTGCCATCCACTTGTTCAAGCCCTCTTTCCCTCTATCCAACCTGTGAGTATCAGATTTTCCAAACCCTCCTTCCTCATTACATGTCCCAGAAATATCAGCTGACTTTTCCTGATGTTTTCTCGTTGTTTCCATTCTCTCCAAAACCTCATCGTTGCTCACATGTTCAGCTTATAGTATCCTTAGCATCATTTCTGTCGCTTCAAGTCTCTTCATCATCTTTCAGAAGATTGTCCAGCATTCGCTGCCACATAGGAGGACAGATATCAAATAGCAGTTCAGTACTCTTTTCTTTGTTTCCAACAAAACTTTCCTGTCTCTTGATACTCTGCTTAGCTTTTGGAATGCATCTTTGGCCATCCCAATATGCCTACTTTCCGTCCTCTGTGAGAACACTTCCCAGATATTTAAATTCCTGTACCTGCTTGATTTTAGTCTCCCTGACCTGTAAATTGCATTTTGGGCTCATCTTTTTGCTGATGATCATGCATTCTGTTTTCTTGTAGATTATGCTTAGTCCCTTCTTCGCGTTCTCCTTCGCTACCTTCTGTAGGGGGTTTTGTAGTTTCCTTTCCGTGTCTGCTATCAACACTGTCTCATCTTCACATCTCATGTTGTTAAGATCGTGGCTGCCAACTATAAATCCTGGTAGGATTTCCAGTTTTCTCAGAATTGCCTTGTTGTATAGGTTGAATAAGTCCGGTGAGAAGATACATCCTTGCCTTACACCCCTTTCTATCTTTGTATATCTGCTGAACTCATTTTTTATCTTTATTCAGGCTGTTTGCTGCCAGTAGAGGTTTTTAAATTTTTTTTTTTTTTTTAAGCTTTTCACCCCAAGCAAGGCTGGAAGCCACTAGCACGCAAGGGGTTACAGAAGGTTTGGAGGAAGAGCAGGTAGGAGTGGTAAAGGAGAGGATGTGGAGAAAGATAGTGGATCGATCAAGGCAAGGGGGTTACAGAAGATTTGGAGCGAGAGCAGATAGGAATGAAAGGGGAAAGGATGTGGAGAAGGGAAGTGGGTAGATCACGGCAACTGGAGATGTCGATTGACGTTACACTTAAATAGTTGGAGATTATATTTGTCAGGGAAACAGGAATAAGGAAGGGAGTTCCACAGGCGAGATGTACGAGACATGAAGCTATTGGAGTAGAAGAGTCTACATCTAACAGTTTCAACGGTGATGGGGGTGGGAACGGGATGCCAGCCTCGTAGGACGCTTAAATTCATGAGGCCTGGCGACCAGCGAAAGCAGCTCGTTGGAGCAATTACCGTGAAGGTATTTGTAAAAAAGACAGAGCCAGGCAACGGCGCGTCTGTGATTATTCTAATATCTTTTCCCAAATATGTCAAAGTTGCTGAGCAGCTCTAACAGATCTTTTTGGCGAACACCTTTGTGCTGTACTTTCTCGAACACCTTTGTGCTGTACTTTCTCGAACACCTTTGTGCTGTACTTTCTCGAACACCTTTGCGTAGTCTATGAAACACAGGTAAACGTTTGGCAATTAACAATATTTAATACATTGTTTATTTTCAATTTGAAAATATTACAAGGCTATTGCAATGTACAGCAAGAGGGTGTTGAGAGGTGGGGGACACCTAATCAATTCCTCCCTAACAACTACGGGGGCAATAGGCGGAGTGGGGAAAGAGATGGGCGGTAACAAAAATAACACTGTCTCAGAAACCACAGCAACTTGAGGAACAAAATGCCCACAGGACC